>JAVGVS010001989.1:0-13678 GCA_032718565.1 Distichodus sexfasciatus
TATATATATATATAACAATACATTTTGTAAATGTCAATTACATGATGAGGTTCGTCCCAAACGTCCATCACAACTACAGCTGTAAGTTTGGTTCCACTTTGAGACAATTTTTAAATAAATTTCCAGCACTAAAAACACATTTTCCAACTCATCTGTTAATATTATTTTTGTGGTTTGATTGTCCAGAGCAGCCTTGTGTGCCGTCATTTTAAAAAGCATTAAAGGAGCTATGTGTAAGACATTTCCGGCCAGTGATAACCTGAAGTTAACACGTCACCAGAGATGTACCTGTTTACACGTATGTGGATATTTTTATAATTTTTTTATATTTTTGTACGGAAGCGTAATGCGTTCACTTGAGAAAAAATTATTCTGCTGTTTTTCGGAATTAACCAGATACAGTTTTCATTTAAAAAAATAGTAAATAAATAACGCTTTTGTGACTTAACCTCAGTATTTCGGTAGCTCTTACTTGTATGGATGATGGTTGCTGGACTTTCCATCTGAACAACCACAAATCTTGAGGCGCCTGTGCAAAGTCAACAAACTAATACCAATGCCAGCTATGTTACTTAATGCTGCAAGTATTTCCCAGTGTCGCAAACCCAAACCAAAATAAAATTAATTAATCTAAGCCGTGACATTAGCAGTGAAATCGAGCTCTAAATCAGGCAAAAAAACAGTGTTTTTTTTTAACCATGAAAACTGTATCTCGTTAATTCAGAAAAACAGAGCAGAATAATTTTTTCTCAAGCGAACGCATTACGCTTCCGTACAAAAGCATTTTTTTTTAATGAAACCTGTATATCGTTAATTCAGAAAAAGCGTTTTTTTTTTTCTAAATGAAAACTGTATCTCGTTAATTCAGAAAAAGCGGGGTTTTTTTAAAAAAATGAAACCTGTATCTCGTTAATTCAGAAAAAGCGGTTTTTTTTCTAAATGAAAACTGTTTCTCGTTAATTCAGAAAAAGCATATTTTTAAAAAATAAACTCTCGTTAATTCAGAAAAAGCAGTTGTTTTTTTTTAAATGAAAACTGTATCTCGTTGACTCAGAAAAAGAGCGTTTTTTTATGAAAACTGTATCTTATTTCAGAAAAAGAGCGTTAAAAAAAATCTGTATCTCGTTGATTCAGAAAAAGAGCGTTTTTTTTAATGAAAACTGTATCTTGTTAATTCAGAAAAAGAGCGTTTAAAAAAAAATAACTCGTTAATTCAGAAAAAGAGCGTTTTTTTTAAATGAAAACTGTATCTCGTTAATTCAGAAAATCAGAGCAGAATTATTTTTTCTCAGGTTAACGCATTACGCTTCCTTAGGATACGTGTAAATGAATAAAGGCTGAAATATACTTGCTGTGATCTACGTATGCGTATCCGTACACAGTTGCGTTGTTAACGTTTGTGCTGATATACTTGCGTCCGTGCTGTGCGTCGTAATCTGTAGTGTGTACTCGTTACCACCAGGAGTCAGTGTCGAGGCCGCAAACCTAATAAATGAATGAATCTGTTATTCCAAACAAACATGTCTTCAGCTGAAGAAGCATTAATCTCCATCACACTGAGACGGCACCAGAGAAGAAAACGAAAATGGCGGAGATGGTGCGTTCGACCACTTAATAGATCTCGTCAGCAAAATGGGAAATTCTTTTCTTGACTTTTGAGTGCTGGTCTCGCAACACCGCCCCCTATAAATTACGCAGGTATTACATCTCCATATACGTTAATTTTTGAGTATGTGCACAAAAGCCGACGCAAAGAACGCAGGACACGGATCGTGGCTGTACGTACGTACATAAGTACGTACAGTTGTGTTCAGAATAATAGCAGTATGTTTAAAAAGACTGGGAATGCTGCACATTCAACCCAATTCAAAACATAAAGCAAAAATAATCAATTTTGTTATTCTTTTACAGAAAGTTAATAAAAAGGAATGTTCAAAAAAATAGCAGTGTCTGCATTCTTCTTTACAAACTCAAACATTCACTGTATAAACTGAAAAATGTTTCAAGATTTTGCTTTTCTTTGAAGCTCTGAACTAATATTTTGTTGTATAACCACTGTTTCTGAGAACGGCTGCACATCTGTGTTGCATGGAGTCAACTAACTTCTGGCACCTGTGAACAGGTATTCCAGCCCAGGATGATTCAACAACATTCCACAATTCTTCTGCATTTCTTGATTTTGACTCAGAAACTGCATTTTTGACATCACCCCACAAGCTCTCTATTGGATTAAGGTCCAGGGATTGGGCTGACCACTCCGTAACATCAATCTCGTTGGTCTGGAGCCAAGATGTTGCTCATTTACTGGTGTGTTTGGGGTCGTTGTCTTGCTGAAACACCCATTTCAAAGGCATTTCCTCTTCCGCATAAGGCAACATGAGCTCTTCAAGAATTTTTATGTATTCAAACTGATCCATGATCCATAGTATGAGAAACATCCCCATATCATGATGCTTCTACCACCATGCTTCACTTTCTTCACAGTGTACTGTGGCTCGAACTCAGTGTTTGGGGGTCGTCTGACAAACTGTCTGCGGCCCCAAGTCCCAAAAAGAACAATCTTGGCTGTGCCATTTCCCTTGAGGCCAGTCAATGTGTTCTTTTGCAAATTTTAACCTCTTCAGTACGTCTTTTTTTCAACAATGGGACTCTACAGGGGCTTCTTGCTGATAGCTTAGCTTCACATAGGCATCTTCTAATGGTAACAGTACTCACAGGTAACTTGAGATCTTCTTTGATTTTCCTGGAGCTGATCATTAGCAGATCTGAGTCTTCACCATTTTGACTATTCTTCGATCCATTCCATTGGTAGTTTTCCTTTTTCTTCCACGTCTTTCAGCTTGTGGTTGCCATTTTAAAGCGTTTGAGATCATTTTAGCTGAGCAGCCCATCATTTTCTGCACTTCTTTATATGTTTTCCACTCTCCAATCAACTTTTTAATCAAAGTGCGCTGTTCTTCTGAACAATGTCTCGAACAATCCATTTTACTCTGATTTACAGAGAGAAATGCACTATATCCAGCATGGACAATATTTGCTCCCTTCCTTCTTTAAATAAGGGCAGTAATTGACACCTGTTTTTTCACTGAATGAATGACCTCACTGATTAAACTCCACACTATTAATTTGAACACGAGCCCAGGAGCCCCCTTTCAATTAATGATTCAGTTACACGGAATCAGCAGCATTTATATCATAGTCGTTGGGTCTGTTGGTTTTCTAATACTCTACTACACCTACTAATAAACTATTTTCCCTGTAGAAATATAATTTCTATCAAAAATAGTGATTGATCAGGTTAGCGGTCAGACTGCTATTATTTTGAACATAACTGTAGTTAACAGCAAGTATAATTTCAGCCTTAAAACGCTGTTCACTTTAAACGATGACGTGTTCAGTTCTATTGTGCGTGTGCCTTTAAGGGCTTGAGTCTACCAAGTTCCTCACTGTGTTTGTCCCGCTCCCCTTCCTCAATTTTGATTGGTTAGCAAGAGACATTGACGAGCGCTGTTCTAATAGTTGAACGGATTTCAACTTTAAGCGCTCTGAGCGCTGCTAAAAACCGTCTCCATGGGTGGGGTGTTTTTTACGCTAAAGGCGCTTAGCACTCTGAATGCTGAAGCTCATAGGATTGGTATTAAAAATAGGTTAAAATTTTAGGATTTGTATTAAAAACAGGTTAAAAATAGGTTTTGGTGGACGCACATCCAAATACCTTAAATTCCTTACAAACCACGCGTGACTATGGTAACCATGAAGAAGGATACTGTATCCACGCTAGGTATTCGCTGACGGAAAAAAACCATGAAGCAGACAAGTGGGAAACATTAGAGTTTGGAACGTGTTCTAGTGTGTACTGAGATTTCTTTTTGTGAATGTCGTGTTAAAAACGTATTAAAAATGTGTTTACAATAATATCTACATATCCTGAAGAATCATGTTAATTTGAAATATTGATCTTACTACAGGCAGAATATTCACATTTAAAATTTAATTTACAGCCCCGTGTTAAACTGTGTTTGTTTTGCTTTTGTGTTTTGACCTATAGCTCCATCCACCACTATCTCCTAATCACAAAGTCAGTAGCGTTTCAGCATCCAGGTTGCCAGTTACCACTGAGCTGCAGCTACAAGCGTGCTGGATTACAAATGTCTGACGTCATTAAAACTAAAAGCAGAAGCTACGACTCTCGCAAACATCTTGACCAAAGCAGAAGCAAAACGAGGATCAGCAAACGAGGAGATGCAGCTGAAAGATGGAGAAGGAATTGAAGACAGATGCTGAAGTGGCTCATTCTCTACTGGACGGGTAAGATTTAGTCAAGGTTGGCTAACTTGTATCACCACTAGACGTAGAGATGAACACTTAAAATATTTCCATCAGCTGAATAACGTTATTAATGTTGGATCACAGATTGTAGCCCATGTGCAGGAGGATCATCAACCAACTGAACTGTTTGAGAAACAAAAATGGTGACTAGTGACAGCTAACATCAGCATCGTGTTACACTGAGACTGTGCGGTAACAGTGCAAACATTAGCACGCTGATTATGGCAACACCAAACGTAACATTAGACACTAGGGGCCAGTTTCTCAGTCAAGGATTAAGCCTAGTTCTAGACTAGTTTTGAGTTTGAATGGCAAATCTCCATTGGTACTACAACTTAGTCCAAGACTAGGCTTAATCCATGAGCAAGAAACCAGCCATAGATTGACCAAATATGAGGATCCGCCAACCTATCTGGCGACCTCGGGTCTGAGGAGGGGAAACAACGCGACAGTGTTCTGAATTTGACTGCAGCACCAGTTTTGGCCGCAATCTTACATAAAGCTGCTCTAAGATGGTGAAAATCATCAACTTCTACTGCAGCATTTAAGTTCAGGGAAATGATGAACCAAACATATATTTGAAAGATTTTCAGAAATTTACATCCACAACTTTTCACAACTGGCTATTATTAATTATTTGTTAAAATTTATTTATTTATTTATTAGCCGTCCCATTTGTGTCACTGTTGACAAAAATGTTTTCTGGAGCTGCCACCTTGGAACGTGATGAATAATCAGCTTGTGGTTTCTTTTGAAACATATTTAAAGATTAAAAGTGAATTTATTACACAAATAAAGATGCCGGTTAAACTCATGGAGATGTTTGTGTATTAACAATTTTATTATGTACTGCCACATTCTGTTTTCATCAACATTGATAAAAGGTTGTTACAAGCCTTTGACATGAATTTTATGTTATAAACCCTCAAGTCACTCAGCTCAAATCCGCCAACGTGGCTGGCGATGATGAAACACAATTTTTTAAACAATTCAGCAGTATTTTTCACTTGTCATTACCCACGTTATTGGATTTGGCCGAAGCGTTGTTTTAACTTCAAGATTTCCAAGTTCTCAGCTTTAAAGATCCCATATTATGAAAAATATCACTTTTTCTGTTCGTTTGAGTCTGTTCTGCCTACGGGTGGGAGATGATAAGATTTCATCAATATCAATGCCATTGTCAATTCTGTATATCAATCCAGTTCCTTATCAATTCTCTTATCGATTCCGGAGTGTGGAAAAAGTAGTTCTACACAACGTTCTACACCAAAAGCAGTTTTATTTTTCCCAAAATGATGTCGGCACAAGACTGTGAACATCCACACATTCATATTGATATTCAGAGTTATTATGCAGAGACATTCTATGGTTTAGTTTATGAAGAACAATAAGGTTAGCGCAGGTGGAAACACTTCTTTATCCATTTGGAATCCATCTGGATATAGAATAAAATTATTAAATAACATCATGCATTTTTCTATATTTTTTACTCTCTAACATTATCGAATGGAAATAATATTTTCTGATTCATGGAAAATGAAGAAATACTGAAGTTTTGGTAATTTTTGAGCATTTGGACCCATTTTGGCCTTTAACTCATTTTTGACTCATTTCTGGGAGAGAAGTACATTTTTGCCATGAGGGCGTTCCATATGAGAACCACGGCACAATAGCGCTATGGACACGTCGGGAATAAATAAATATCAAGTAAATGTCTGTACTGTGAGTAGAACACTGGTGGTTGTTGTTATATTTCAGCTAAAATATAAGTTTTGTGTGTAATAAATGGGGAGATTTAACTAAACTGGAAGGTTTTAGTGAATGTTGGACTTCCCTGTGAGAGTCGTGAGCGCTAACAAACGCAGCGTGTGTGTTTACATCGTGAAAAATATCATTTATGCGTCATGATTTCTCCTGGTTGAAGGTCAAGTCGCAGAGAGTGTTACATAATGAACCACGACGCAAAACGTAGGGAAAACTGGAAAACATGCTGGGAAATGAGAGAATCGTTAAGAAGAATCGAAGAAGGAATACTAATGAGAAACAATTCTGTTCTGAAAGGGACTGAACTAGAGGGGTAAAAAGCAGGTGAAAATGCCTAATCTGAGAGGTGTGTTCAGCAAACCACTTCAGAGACATGTTTAGTGGAGCTCACAGACCTATTTTAACTTGTTGAAGAGTGTATAATATGGGACCTTTAACAGATGAATTTTGTCCGTTTTTTCCTGGTTTATCAGCAGTACGGAGACAAAAACACACATGAAAGCAAACCACAAGAACACTACGAGACAGTACGGCCCACATGCACATCTGCGTTTGGTCGGTTTTAGCTGACGATTACGTTTAAATATATCCACTTTAAATTCATCAACGTGTCGACACAAAAGCTGCTAAATCTCCATTGAGACTTCCCCACAAATACTCTGTTTCCCTCCAAAAAAGACAATGTTGCTGAAACAAAAATAAAGGGAAGGAGTAGTGGTTCGACTTTTAAAAACGTGCAGCGTTCGCTTAGAAATACAGGGATTTAAAACGAAGCGCAATTTGTATAAAATACAAATAAAGCCGTGAAAAGCAGACACTTCGTTATTAAACACAAATCATTCCTCTTTATACAAACGAACATAACGACACAGTTTACAGCAGGAACAATCGAGTCGTGAACACAGCATTGGTTTAGTGTTTAGGTACATTTATCGTACCTTGGCATTATTCTTTTTTTTAGTTTATTTTGCAGAAATTTACAAAGAAAGGCCACTTTTGGACATGAAACTTGGCCACGATATGAATTAAATGCAGCTTTAATATCAGAACGATTGCATTTTTCTTGTAAATGGGCCCCACGTGGGACTTTGTGCGGTGTGTGTGTGTAGATGAGCATGTAAAAGCACATGAAGTGTGTGCAGGAGTTTAAAGGAGCAGTCAGTGTTTAGTGAGGTCGTGAAAAAAAGTTTTTGATGAATTAATAAAAACGTTTGGTCGTTGATTTATTTAATTAAAAAATAAATATTTATTAAACAGACCCTCCAGGATTTTGTGATGTTGCAACTATTAATGCAAATCCCGCAAATTCATTACTACCGTGCAATTTCGTCTAATTACCGCAACATTTCCGCAATTTTTGACCAATCGTTGTCGTTTCCCGCAAAACATTGAGCCACACGTCAGCACTTCCTGGTTACTTTTAGAAGACGCAGGAAACGTTTGTGATAAAAAACTAAAGTAACTAAAAGATTAATGTTAATAAAAATAACCAGGGTTTTGTTCTCTTCATTTCAATTAATGGTTAAAAAATCATTATAAACGGAGACATTTTCCTGCAACTTTATTGCAACAAAACGCCTAAAAACACTGCAACTTTCATCACAATGTTTTAGAAAAGCTGCCGCAAAATCAAGCGTTTTAGGCCTAAACAATCTCAAAAAAACGTGGAGTCCTGGAGGGGCTAAATTTGACTCGAGCATCTGAGTAACTTCTCATTTGAAGATGAATAAGAGCTCTGAAAGCTCTCAGCCAAGCAGATGCACCTTTTGCAGTCCAAAGGCAAAAGGACACTGAAATTTTAATAACGGATCCTCTTTTTGACTATTTAAATTCTTGCAAAATTCAATTTGCATGAAAAATTACATTTGCAAAACTAACCAACTGTGGTGTGTTGGCGCCTGCCCAGGGTTGTCCCCCGCCTCACGCCCGCAGATACCGGGATAGGCTCCGGTTTATGAATGAATGAAAACAAACGAAGTGCTAGTTATATTGCCCACCACACTTTAAATATGCAGCTATTATACTCGTAAAACCGCCCAAAATGGTTAAAAATTGTCTGCAGCTTATTACACCACGTTACATAATTCAAGCAAATAATTAAGGTAACAAGCTCAGGTTAACGACCACAAAGTGCAGAACAACGTGACGTGAACCAGTTTTGTTCAGCCGTTTAGACAGATGAATAAGGGCCTGTTTACACATATGCCAACATTTTTATAAACACACAGTTTTTATACATTTGAGCCTTTCGTTTACACGTAAACAGAGTTTTAGCTGAACGTTTTTCAAAAACACCCAAAGATTTTTCAAAACGCTTCATTCTGTGGATATGTGTAAACGAAAGGCCCAAAGGTACAAAAAATATGCCTTTATAAAAATATCTGCATACTTGTAAACAGTAAAAATGTAATAAATTCTTATTTATTTATTTATTTATTTATTTTTGTTTACCTTCCTGGGTCTTTGTCTTACATTTACACCATTTATCCAATCGTGACGTCAAGGGTTCTGCTCAGGGACCCAGTGGTGGTAGTGCTGGAGGTAGGATTCAAACCCACAACCTCTTGACCCGGAGGTGAGTATCCTGACCACGAGACCACCACGAGTCGTCTGTATCGTTAGACAACTTTGTGTTATAATTGTCGCTTCACAAGGTACTGCAGCTACACGTTTGAAGGTGTGGTGGGAAATATTCATCACATTTCACTCTGAATGTTGAAATCTGGGGAAAAGGTCGAGATCCTGCTGTTTGGACTCACAGTGTAGGAGGGAATAAATGACCGGCTGCTCCTTTAAGAGTGTTTTTGCATTGTGTAACCATCTAAGATACCAACGAAGGTGCACAAAGTCGCGTGTGTGTGTGTGTGTGGGTTGTGTAGTTTGTAAAACGTTCATTCCCTCAAATCAACAGTTTTAACTTCTTACTGAGATGAAAAATCGCGATTCACAAAGCAGATCTGAAGCCTCCAGCTCAATAACTACAGATAAAAATTCAGCTCCGTTTTACAGACACCGTAAAGGGACCAATGAGGAAAAATGAACAAGTTTCACGTGCACACAGAATGTTTTTGCGTGAGCATGACGTATCGTCGACTGTATACACGTCTTTGCACGACACGACATTTTCACGAGCAGCCAAGATGGTTTCACACGAACACAACGTTTTTTTGTGCGTTTTTGTTTTCATGTTAATACACTTCTACATGCACATGAGATGATTTTGTGCGATATTTACGTTTTCATGAGCACGAGATTATTTTGCATGAACAAAATGTTTCTGCACGAGCACAAGATATTTTCACGTAAGCTCACGACATCACTGCACAAATCGAGATGCTTTCACATGAATACACTTTTGCACCAGACGATTTGGTGCGATCTTTACATTTTCATGTGCACAAGATGTTTTAGTGTGTGCACAACTTATTTTCACAAAAACTCATATTTTTGCATGAACACAACATTACTGTGTGAACCGAGATGTTGTCACATGCATGGTTTCATATGAATATGTTTTCACATGAATACACTTTTGTGTGTTCATTATGTTTTCATGTGCACAAGATGTTTTGTTTGGCGGGTGCACATAATATTTTGCATGAGCACTACATATTTTCACGCAAACTCACGTTTTTGAGTGAACACAACATTACTGTGTGAACCAAGATGCTTTCACATGCACATAAAATGTTTTCACTCAAACAACATTTTTGTGCACAAAAGACATTTTCGCATGAATACACTTTTGGACAAAGATGTTTTCGTTTGATCATTACATTTTCGTGTGCACAAAATATTTTTGTGTGAGCATAAGCTATTTTTTGTGAACACAACATATTGTTGTCAGGTTTTTGCATGAGCATGACATTACCGCATCTATTGAGATGTTTCCATGCAAACCTGATTTTCACATGCACATAAGACTTTTTTCATGTGAACACGGAATTTTTATGTGCACCCAAAACGCTTTCACCCGAAATGTTTTCACTTTTGCATGCACACAAGAACACATTTGCATGTTTAACCATGTGCACAACATAATTTTTGCAAGTAGGGGAGGGCGATATATCGAATATACTCGATGTATCTCCGCTTGTTCCATGTGCGATGTAGTAAATGACTATATCGTGACCATTGAGGATGAATCCTAACGTTATTGTTAAACAGACAGCATGTACGCCGCTTTCGAGTTTTGCTTTTCTGCCGCGTCAAAGCAGACAGCTCGCTCCCGCGCCCCTCCAGAAAACTCCTAGCGCATGCGCGTTTTCTACCGCTTTCGTGTTTCGCACCCCGCCTATGGCTTCACATCAATGCCAAAACTAGAGCGCGCAAAATGGCTTGCCGCAAAATTTAAATGGTAGTAAATTTCCATCATGTGTAAATAAGAGCACAAAATTAAGAATCGAGTGCGTGGTTGTGATAATAATGTGCGCAAACTTTATTTTTCCTCTCTCGAATGTCTTTCCTCTCGATGTGTTAAATGTCCTCGCGCGCAAGGTAGATTACCAACGAGCGGCTTTTTTGCTCGAGTGAGATTTCTACGCTCGCTGTTTGAAAGGGGTGGGTTTTGGCAGTTTGTGGGCGGGGTATTGGCCGTTTCTGCCTGCGAATCCTATTGGCCGATGGCTCCTGGTTTTGTGATTGACTGCACGCTACAGAAAGTTTCTACAGAAAAACCAAAGATGACCGAGGAAGAGGAACAGCGGCAGGTAGATTAAACGCAAGTTATAGTTTATCGACCTTATAATTATAATTTAATATATTATTAAGGTCTTAAACGTTTAATAAGCACGCAATCAATGGCTCCCCTCGCCCACTTGTCTGTCCCCAATATAAAGTATAAAGTTTGCTATATTATACTTTGGTTTAAAATAAAAGCATTTACTATGTTAAACTTTGGCTAAATTTATTATATTGGTGTCATTTTATCCAATATGGGGCCAAATTTATCATTTATAGAGTAATTGAGAGGAAATTTCAAGGTATTGAGATATATATTGTGTATCGTGATATAGCTTAAAAAATATCGCGATATTATTTTTATGCCATATCGCCCAGCCCTAATCACAAGCTATTTTCACGTGAACACAACATATTTTCACGCAAGCTGTTTTTGAGTGAGCACGGCGTTCTCGCATGTGCCGAGACGCTTTCACATGAACGTGGCATTTTCGTGTGCACGAAAGATGTGTTCACATGAACACAGTTGCATGCACACAAGATGATTTTGTGTGACCATTACATCATTTTGCACATGCAAAATGTTCCTGCAGGAATAGTGCACGATCTGCATGAACGTTTATGTGCGAGCATGAGACGTTTCACATGAGCATGACGAATGTTCTCGTGCGCACAAACCCCTGGTGGTCTCATTAGTTCCTCCATCCCATCCAGCAAAACCTGTCTGTACTTTTATCTCATCGACGTCAGGCGTTCCCGCCCCGTTAGCGCAGGAACTAGGTCGAGTGCAGTGCTGCAGGATTGTGCTACTTCTTTTCTTAAAGGCAACGTTCCTCAACAAAAGCCTTCTTGACCATAGACGTCGGCTGCAAGGCATTCCAGGCGAGGTTGTGAAAGTCTGCATTTACAGTAATCAATGTTCTTGTTCTCGGTAGCGGTTGACAGTCACTGGTACCGAGCTGGACGTGTGTGTGTCTGTCTGTGTGTGTGTGTGTGTGTCTCTGTGTGTGTGTCTGTGTGTGTGTGTGTGTGTGTCTGTATGTGTGTCTGTCTGTCTGTGTGTGTGTGTGTGTCTCTGTGTGTGTGTGTCTGTGTGTGTGTGTGTCTGTGTGTGTGTGTGTGTGTGTGTCTGTGTGTGTGTGTGTCTGTGTGTGTGTGTGTCTGTGTGTGTGTGTCTGTGTGTCTGTGTGTGTGTATGTCTGTGTGTGTGTGTGTGTCTGTGTGTGTGTGTGTGTCTGTGTGTCTGTGTGTGTGTCTGTGTGTCTGTGTGTGTGTGTCTGTGTGTGTGTGTGTGTCTGTGTGTGTGTGTCTGTGTGTGTGTGTCTGTGTGTGTGTGTGTCTCTGTCTGTGTGTGTGTGTTTCGGGCCTCACTCCTGGTTGATGTTGTGGATTTCAGGCTCCTGCTCGAGCAGTCGACCTGCGGGACTTTGTAGCTGGATGGCGGGGCTAGTGGGTAGCTGGGCGGGGTCGTGGGCAGAGCCATCGGGCAGGTGGGCTGGGTTGTGGGTGGGGCCAGCGGGAAGGTAGGCGGGATTAGCACGGCTGCTGTGTGTGATGTTGGCGTCCAGCATCTCCAGCAGAAGGTCGTACAGCAGCACCACGTTTTTCTGCTTCATGCTGGACAGGTGCTCCATGCCTTTATTGCTACAGGTGAGGAAGAGAGGGGAGGAGGGATTAGATGGATGGACGGACAGACAGACAGATAGTTGGATGAATGGATGAAGGGATGGACGAATGGATGGACTGATGTTCGGACGGACGGATGGACACGAGAAGGATAGATAGATAGATAGATAGATAGATAGATAGATGGATAAATGGATGGATGGATGGACGTACACATGGACAGACAGACCTCATGTTTATGTTTAATATGAAGGAGGGATGTCGGCGGTCAGCAGGGAGGAGTGTAAAGGTTGGGCTTTGCAGTGACGTTATTACCTGAGCTGTCGTATGTGTGAGAGCAGCATCAGCAGGTGAGCCAGACGAGCCGACTGCTGCTGCTTGGACAGACCCGTTTTAGAAATGGCCCAAACTAAAGCATCGGTCACCGAGTCCAGCAGGTGGAGCAGCTTCGTCCTGCTCTCACCCTCCTCCTGACTCTCGGGGGACGTCAGGTCTGAGCACCACACACACACGCACGCACGCACGTGCACACACACACACACACACGCACACAGAAACACTGGTCAGTCATAAGATACAGCCACCAGTTTGATTTCTAGTTTAAACAATGACATCACAACATGTTTGACTTGTATAACACTAAATATATAAATATATACAAATATACACTAAAACCACACACACACACACGTACACACACGTACACACATTTACAGTACACACACAAACACACACATATACACACATGTACACACACAGAGACATACTGGAGTTGAGCAGGATCAGGGCTTTGAGGCAGACGTACTCCTCTTTCTGCAACTTCAGCTCCCTGAACCTGGAGGAACCGGCCAGCAGCATGTCAAAGATATCCATAATGCCTTCTACACAACTCCACTCATCCCTGATGGACACCGAGAGACAAAGACAGAGAGAGACAGAGAGAGAGAGAGAGAGAGAGAGAGAGAGAGAGACAGAGACAGAGAGAGAGAGAGATGGAAGATGGTACGTTATAACATCAACATCTTGATTAAAACAGGTTAAAGGCGTAATCCCTGCAGCGTCAACAGACTGAGGAACAATAACAGATACAACTAATTAGACTAGGATACTGCTGAACACATCACACACACATCTACACAACACACATCACACACAACATCTACACAACACACAACACACACAACATCTACACAACACAGACAACTACATACAAAACACACAACATCTACACAACACACAACATCTACACAACACACAACACACACAACATCTACACAAC
>JAVGVS010001990.1:0-13662 GCA_032718565.1 Distichodus sexfasciatus
AATGAATGAATGTATGCCTTAATTGGTTGATTACTTAAATAGAAAGAATATGTACTCAAATAAATAATTAGTAATATATGATGTTGTATCACAAATAATATATATTCATATTAATTAATAATATTAACAACAATGTTAATATTTGTAATAAATTAAAAAATAAATATATTAATGTCAATTTTCTGCACCTGTGTTAGACGTCCCCATGACGTCCAAAAAAGTCACCTAGTCCGACGTACAAATGTTTAACTGCATATTGACATCCAAGTCGGGTCATAGTTAGACGTTCAAATATCGGACATAGTTTGCACGTCGTGTAGAAGTCCAGAATTGATCTTGGACGGACCGACCCCATATAGCCGGGATATGACTAAAAGAGGACCATGTGAGAACGTTCTGTTAACGTCCCGAATGTCCTCTTTATAACGTTCTTATGTGACCATAAAATAACCAATATAGAACGTGCTCCTAAAGTCGTATTGCGAACGTTATTATATGACAAAAAGAGGACCATGTGAGAACGTTCAGTTAACGTCCCGAATGTCCTTTTTATAACGTTCTTATGTAACCAAAATGGAACGTCCTCCCAAAGTCGTCTAATGAACATTGAGCACCAGAACTTTCATAACCAAAAGAGGACGTTTTAGGAAGGTCTCCAATGTTCCGTAAAGGTTAGGGACATTCGTCACCTTTAGAGAACTTTTAGGGAACGTTGCGCAAAGTTGTAAGAACATCCCCTCCTACGTGGGTAGCTAGTATCAGCACTAAGACGCCTATGGCCGATTTCTTTTTTCTTTTTTTTTCTTTTCTCAGTCTCTTCCTTTTCCTTTGCGGAGTAGCTAGCTTAGGAAACATCGCGCACAAGCCATCTACGAGCCGCTCAGATAGCGCCTCCAGGTACCAGGAGACGCTGGAGGTTCCTCTGAGTGGCCAGCGCGGAGTCATTTCGCCCGGATAGCGCCACAAGGCTACCAGGAGACGCCTGTGGTTCTTCCGGCAACGCAGGACAACGAGACCGGTGTATGGCGAGGTGAAAACAGGGACGTGAGTACCAGAGGCTGTCCTAATAGTAAAGCAGCTAAGCGCGCCATCTCATCACTCAGGCCTGCATCGGGGGTTTTTGTTTAATTTAATTTTTTAAATCTGTGGTTTATTTGGGGAGCTGTAATTTGCTCAAAATAAGTAGTGTGTGTAAATGCAAACCGTTTATTTTGGTGAGTTGTTATACAGTTACCGATTGAGGATTGTTCGGCTGATGCATAATTTGTTGTCCGACACATCGAGAGATCTTTTTTGTTGTTGTTTTTTCCTTTCGATTCGTCAGTGCCAGGGAGGAGTGGCCCAGTTTATTTGTGATTCTGTAAAATAAGGTTTGTGTTGTTGCTACACAGTGTCTGTCAAAGGGTTGAGTTAATAAGGGGGCTCAGAAAGGTAACGGCCATAGAACCCAGGTCAGCCCATTACGTTAGCGGACGTAAAAAGGGGTTACATAAACAAATACATTTTTGGTTAAAAGTGCTTTGGCGTTACTGAACATGTACCGAGTAAAATATTACTGAAAATTGATAAGTAGTGCCTTACATTACTACGTTACAGCAAAAAGTAATCCGTTGCTTCTCCGGTGAGATGGCAGAAGACAGTACTTTTGCGAGGTGGACGTTTGCACATTACTTTGAGTTCGTCAGGGATAAGGACAAAAAGAATGTTTTAGTCAAGTGCAATCTTTGCCCAAACCCTAAAGAACTATCGACGTTGAGAAATAGCACTTACCTGACTTTATTAAGAATCCTAATTTATTCTGTTTTGTCTTTTTTGAAGGCATATACCTAAGGGTCTTTAGCTGTTACAGGCTATGTTCAGTCTATGTTCTTTTTTTTTTTCAAACTGAAATCACTGAGGCTGAGGAATAGTCGTCCGTATTGTATTGTGCTGTACAATGAGAAATCATAAGCTACACCCATCGTGCATTATGCATGACTTACGTTGTGAATCTCTTGAATTCAAAGAGAATAAAGGAATGACAGTCGTAAGAAAAAAATGCATCTTTTCTTCTCATTATAGTGAGCATTAGTGTGGGATATAGTTTTGTTTTGTTTAATGATGAACAAGCCTAGACTTAATATTTATTCCACCTCTGTTCTGATGTTATTCAAATTCTGGTCATTTTTCATTTTGGCTGTTAATGTTTCTTACTTTGCCAGTTATATTATCGTTTGTAGTCTGGTTAGCACATGATCATTATGCTACAAACATCACCTTCTACTGGGCATGTAATGATCTGCAATATTTTTTCTCATATTAGAAAGTCAACTGGAAGTAACTGAAAAGTTACAGAAGTCATGTAACGATTACAATTCTGAGACAGTAATATTGTAAGGTAGCGGATTACATTTGAATACCAGTAACAAGTAATGTATAGTGTATTACACTTTGCAGGTAACTTGCACAACACTGGCCATGACAAGTCTCTCAAAGCACTTCATGGTGATGGGGGTCAGAGCGATGGGACGGCAGTCATTAAGGCAGGATACTGAAGATTTATTTGGCACTGGGATGATAGTGGTGGATTTGAAGTATGCTGGGACAATCATCTGGCTCAGTGATGTGTTGAAGATGTCTGTGAAGACCTCGGCCAGCTGATCAGCGCAGTCTCTGAGCACACAACCTGGAATGTTGTCTGGACCGGCAGCCTTTCATGGGTTGACCTTGGTTAAAGTTCTTCTCATGTCAGCTGCAGGCAGAGAGATGATCTGGTCGGTGATGGAAGGCGTGGCTTTCATCATGTGCGTGTTGTTCAGTGCATCAAACCGTGCGTAGAACTTGTTCAGCTCCTCAGGGAGTGTGGCATCCCTGAGTGACAGCCTGGATGCCCTGCCATAAACTGCGAGAGTCTTTTGTGTCGTTGAAGTGGTTCTGGATCTTTACTGATTTCAAAACTGCCTCTGGAGTTCCTCAAGACCTTCATAAAGTGGGTTGCTGTGATGGTCACGTGTCCACATAATTCTGGACACGCAGTACATGTACTGATGGACAACTTCACCAGTTTTTATGTCCTATGGGTCATAGGGAATTGTTCTGAAGATCATCAGTACTTTTGTGAGTATGGATGCAAATTTCTTACAAAATGCTGCAGTTCATTTTAGTTGAGGCTTTAACTTTAACTTAGCGTTGTAGATGTTCTTATATGGATTTTTCTGCTCTGATGTTAGACTGGGTGATGGATCATCTGTGTCTTTACCAGAACGCCATGTTTGATCTCCACTATTTAAACTGTTATTCAACTTGTTTTCAACATTGATACTGATGCACAATAGAGGGAAGTGTGTGTGTAAGAGAAAGCAAAAGTAAATAAACTCCAAATTCACTAAAACAAAGCTTTATTAACATAAATATTGATAAATGTGATTGTTCTTAAATCAAAACGTGATAAAACTAAAATATTAAGAACACAAAGATTGTTTACTGACAGTTATTACAAAGTGATTCATATAAAACAATAATTAATGTGAATTTAGATAAAAAGAGAGGTGTGTGTGAGAAAGAGAGAGAGACAGTTGTGTATGTGTGTGTTCGAGAGGGAGAGAGGTTTTGTGTGTGTGTTGTGTGTGAGAGAGCGCGAGGTTGTGTGTGTGTGAGAGAGAGGTTCTGTGTTGCTGTGTGAGAAAGAGAGGGGGCTTGTGTGTGTGTGTGTGTTTGAGTGAGAGAAAGAGATTGTGTGTGAGAGAGAGAGAGAGGTTGTGTGTTTGTGAGAGAGTGCGAGGTTGTGTGTGAGAGGGGGGTTGTGTGTGTGTGTGTGTGAAAGAGAGAGAGGTTGTGTGTGTGTGAGAAAGAGAGAGAAAGGTTGTGTGTGTGTGTGTGTGCAAGAGAGAGAGGGTCTGTGTGTGTGAGACAGAAAGATACGTTTGTGTGTGTCTGTGACAGAGGTTGTGTGTGTGAGCAAGAGAAGTTGTGTGTGTGTGAGAGAGACAGAGTGGTTGTGTGTGTATATGAGAGAGACGTTGTGTGTGTGAGAGCGAGAGGTTGTGTGTGTATGACAGAGAGTGTGTGTTTGTGTTACTGTGTGTGTTAATGTGTGTGTGGTATGTGTGTTACTGTTTGTGTGTGTTAATGTGTGTCTGTGTTGTGCGTGTGTGGTGTGTGTGTGCGTTAATGTGTGTGTGTGTGGTGGGTGTGTTACTGTGTGTGTGTGGTGTGTGTTAATGTGTATGTGGTTTGTGTGTGTGTGTGTGCGCATGTGTGTGCGCATGTGTGTGTTTAGGTGTTACTGCAGGAAACAGGAGGTTATTCCATCTGACACACACATGCTGAGGAGTTAAGACTCATAACCCTAAACCCAGCATAGAGGGGCTGAGTGAATGTGGAGTGGAATGTGTGTAAGTGTGTGAGTGTGTGTGTATCAGAGGAGAGGCTGTAGAAGGACAGAGTGCCGGCCGGCCAGTCCAGATACACTGCTACTCTGTTGGAGCTGGAGGAGGGAGCTGATATGACAGTCTGATTATTATTGTACCAGGCAGAGTAACTGTTATTAGAGTAGAGCAGACTCCAGGAGTCTATACTGCATCCGAACCTACAGCCAGCACTGCCTCCTTTTCTCTTTATCCCTCTGTATGACACTGCAAAGTCAACATCACCACTCCACTCATGCTCCCAGTAACAGCGTCCAGTCAGACTCTCTCTACACATGATCTGACACCATGCATCAAATCTCTCTGGATGATCAGGATACGACTGTCGCTCTCTCACACGCGTCACCTTCCTGTTCCCCTCAGACAGAGAGAGAAGTGTGTGTGCTGTGTTTGGGTCCAGTGTGAGATCACACACATCTGCACACAGCAAGAGACACACATCACCAACATGAACTGTGTGTGTGTCTGTGTGTGTGTGTGTGAACTTACATTTTTGTAGTCCTTGTTTAAGTCTGATACTTCCTCCATGATCAAGCCTACAAAACACACACCCACCCACACACACACACACACAAATACACATACAGTACATACACACAGACACGCACATTTTATAAAATACACACACACAACCTGTATCTCTCTCTCACACACACACACACAAAACCTCTCTTTTTCTCTCTCCCTCTCACACACACAAAACCTCTCTCTCTCCCTCTCTCACGTGTTAAAACGATTGTAAAAACTGTAATGACTGAATAATGCAGTTTTTAATCCTAAAAATGTCAGATGAACAGGAGTTTGATATTCATCATTCCTACAGTTTGTTGTTAATATTTTGATGGTGCCAAATAGAAGCATCAGCATGTAAATGAATGCAGCAGATCAGTGTTGTAGATGTTGGAGTGTTTATTTGTACATGAGAAAAAGTTGGAGGTAAATATGATCAGTGGTGCAGTTTTCTGTTCCTTTATTTTTCTACTTGCTTGTTATAAACCCTCCTACATGCAAATGTCTATATTATATTACAGTGATATCTTCATACTGATGTCTCCATTCTGGACTAAACATCACATTTAGTTACAGGATTTGGCTCTGCACCTCCTTATTGTGCTTTACCATTGTTAGCACATCAGCTCAAGCTGTAGCTACCTGAGTGTTTGCAGTCTGCAGTGTGGATCCTCTAGTCGAGCAGAGAGCAGCTTCACCCCTGAGTCTCCTGGATGGTTGTAGGTCAGATCCAGTTCTTTCAAGTGTGAGGGGTTTAAACTCAGAGCTGAAGCCAGAGAAGCACAACCTTCATCTGTCACCAAACACCCAGACAAGCTGCAGAGAGGAAAGACAGAGGAGGAGACACACACAGTGGGGGAGATGATGTACAGTGATTCTATGCAGTATTGAAATGAACAGCAGGTAAACATCACAGCAGATTAAATGTGTCCATTTGATTTGTGAGGCAATTCCGTGCTGCCTGGTCACTAGTAGCAGTTTACCTGATTACTGACTGAAATCCTCTTGCAGATATTATGTTTGTGTTTTAGTGGAAATGAATAAGGAAACATTTCATTAATATACATTCAGCGGGTGGTAAAGGACATTTTATGGCACTAAAGCATCCCATAAATGGGTGTGAAACAAGATGTGTTTTGTCCTCTATGGACTCTAGTCTCCACACCCACTCCCCCGCTCTAATCACTCCAACCTGGAATCCATCAAACCTGATGAGTCTTACCTCACACCAAACACTTTAACATAGACATATTATGTAAATTCATATTTCCCCTGCTCTTTCTGCTGTAAATCACACATCCCTGTGTACCAACTTAACATGTGGTAAAGAACTTCAGGTTCTGTAGTGACTCTACACATTCAGGTTTAAAAGGTTGTTTAGGTTTATACTGAAAAAATATTTTGATAAAAATACATTTAGAATTCAATAAAATTTCAATTGTCATTTGAACATATTTTTCTGTCATAACTAATTTTATTTTGTCATTAATGATGAGGGATCTGACCTGAGTGTCTGCAGTTTACAGTGTGAAGTCTTCAGTCCATCAGAGAGCAGCTTCACTCCTGAATCCTGCAGCTCATTGTTACTGAGGTCCACCTCTATCAGGGGGCAGTTTGCTGATTGTAGAACTGATCCCAGATTTTCACAAGCCTTTACTCCGAGATTACAGAGAGCCAATCTGCAGAAAAACAGTGAGAATTCTTTTTAAAAATGTGTTTATTAACAAATGTGTGTGTTTCAGTGGTTGTGTGTTCAACAAGTCATGCACACTGAACAAACAATACATCTGAGATGGACTTTAAAAAGAAAAATTAGTCAAATTGATACTCAGTAAAGCAATGTTCTGATCTTCACAGTTCAGTCGACATGTTTGCTGCATCAGAGCTTTACTGTAGCTCCAGACACACTCTGCTACACTCCCACCACCAACCTCCACCCTGGCCCTGAACACACACATGCTGAAGGCTGGTGTGTTTCTCAGCTCACTAGGAAATATGAGCTGCAGAATTAGAGAGAGAAATCTTACCTGAGGATTTGCAGCTGGAAAAGCTTTAGTCCATCAAACAGCGTGTCCACTCCTTGTAGGTCATTGTTACTGAGCTCCAGCTCTTTCAGGAGGCACCTTTCACTTTGTAGAGCTGATGTGAGAGATCTACAAGACTCTGACTTCAGTTTACAACCAGCTAACCTGCACAGTGGGAGCACATACAGATCAGAGTTCAGATTAAACAGAGATTGTAGAATCACAATCATCATGGAATTCATGTGAATGTTTTTACAAATGTGTGATTGAAATACATTATTCATATCCAGCTCTCCTGTAATTATTGAAATTTCCACAATAAAGAAATGTTTACTTGTAAGCAGACTTCTCTTACAAATACATACAAAGACAGACGTGTGAACATAGTCAATGAATCTGACCTAAGTGTCTGCAGTTTACAGTGTGAAGTCTTCAATCCATCAGAAAGCAGCTTCACTCCTGAATCCTGCAGATCGTTGTTACTGAGGTCCAGCTCCATCAGGGGGCAGTTTGCTGATTGTAGAACTGATCCCAGATCCTCACAAGACTTTACTCCAAGATTACAGCTACCCAGTCTGCACAAAGTAAAAATACAGGACAAAGTTTATTTCAAACACACAGTTATTAAGGTTTTAAAACCAGTCTCTGTTTGAAATATTTTCCTCCTACATCATGTACAGTGCTGTAAAAACCATTTTACAAGGGAGGCAATTACTTTTTCACATAGGGCCATGTAGGTTTGGATAGTTCTTTTCCTCTTAATAAATAAAATCACTTAAAAACTGCATTTTGTGTTTAATTGGGTCATCTTTGGCTAATATTTACATTTGTTTGATAATCTGAAACATTGAAGTGTGACAAACATGCACAAAAATATGAAATCAGGAAGGGGGCAAATACTTTTTCACGGCACTGTAACTGCATACAATATCATATCTCTCTGAGCTTAATATTACACTTGATATAATGGGGACGTGAAGTAAATATTGATCAATTATGAATCATTATTTGTTCAAGAGTAATGATCAAAGTTGTGCATTAAACAATTCTACAAACTCAACGGCAACCTCACACATGTTTTACTTCCAAGTAATAATTTGATCTGTACATCAGATAAAGCTGCAAATGATCTGAAGCCTGAAAGTTCACATTGTTCTTAAGGACAAATAAAGCAGCTTTTTCTCTTTGGCTCTTATTGGTTGTGAGCTGTTTGAGCTGCTGCTCCTTTTCAGTAGAGCTACATGACTTAAAAGATGCTGTTTGCTTCCATAATGTCTCTTCAGATTGGAATCTTTCACAACTGCAATTGTTTCCTGGAAAACTAAACAGACACATTTCCCTTTAAACTCCATAAAACTCTTCTTATTGCTGCTGTTCCTGAATTTTCCTTCATCGGGAATCTACTTCTTTTTTCTTTTTTTTTTTTTTGCTGCTCATGTCTGCAAGTTTAAAGAATAATATTTATGTTTATGTATTTATGTAAACTCCCCTTCATTTTAAGATTGTAGCAGACACAGGAAGAATCCAGGAAGCTCACAGTTCCTTCACTGTCATGGGTGATCATAAAAGCAGCGGGAGGTTAGGTGACCATCTTTCCCCCAAATAAGACCCACTATGATAAGAAGTGTACCTGTGTAGTGTACACAGCTGGCCAGGATGCTTCTCCCATCTCAAGATACAGAACAAAGAGTTTCTGTTCTCCTAATCAATAAGTCGCTGATCAACAAGTGGAGGAGGGTAAGGCACACTCGCCTTCTTCAACACAGTCCTCCATGTGAAATAATTAACTGACAAAGCATTCCACATTTCTTCATTTGTCCTTGTTGTTTAACTGAATATATGGAACATATAGTGTGGGTTAAGTTGGATTAGTGTGCTTACATCTGAATCCATATGACTTCATGACTATATAATCAGTCCATGTCATTTTACTGGAGTAAATGTAATCTGCCATGACCATGGGCTCTGCCACAGCAAGTATACTGTAATCTAGGGCTGCAACTAACGACTATTTTGATAGTCGACTAGTCATCGACTATTAAAGCGATTAGTCGACTAATCGGTTTATAAATTGCATAATTATAAAATGGCTCTGATTTAGCTACCAGCTTTTACATTTAGTATGAGGTTATTTAAATTTTGTGGTAAATCATAAAGACAAGAAAGATAGTTCACTCAAAAGCATTTTTTAATAAATAAGTTTCTTCTTTGCCTTATCTAACCTTACGATGGCTCCTGGTTTTCTGATGGTACAGAGAAAATGGTAACATACCATTATAACATTTATAAGCGAGTGACAAAGGCGTTGGTTACTTTACCGTTTTGCGTGCTTATGAAACGTGTAAGACCTAACTATTAAATTATTATTATAATTATAAGGTCGATAAACTATAACTTTCATTTAACCGACCTGTCGCCGTTCCTCTTCCTCCGACATCTTTGGTTTTTCTGTAGGAACTTTCTTAAGTCAATCACAAAACCAGGAGCCATCGGCCAATAGGATTCTCAGCCAGAAGCTGCCAAAACCCCGCCCCCAAACTGCCCAAACCCCGCCCCCAAACTGTCCAAACCCCGCCCCTTTCAAACCACACGCGTAGAAATCTCACTCGAGCAAAAAAGCCGCTCGTCGGTAATCTACGACATTTAACACATCGAGAGGAAAGAGACATTCGAGAGAAAAATACAGTTTGTGCGCAGTATTATCACAACCGCGCACTCGATTCTTAATTTGGTGCTCTCGAGTTTCACATTTGCGCTCGCGACTTTGAAATTTTACGCCCGCAAAATTTTTGCAGCAAGCCATTTTCCCGCTCTAGTGTTGGCGTTGATGTGACGCCATAGGGCCATTCTTCTAGCTGTCACTGAATGCTATTGCACAAAAGCGAATCTCGCCAGAGTGTGGTGTATTGGTGCACTATATTGGAAAGTGGTAGTACTGCACAGGTAGAAAGGAAGGAAAACGTCTCACTCCGTTTAAAAATACGTCTGGCAACAGTTATCGACTTACCGACAATCAAATTCGTCGGCGACTATTTTCATTGTCGACTTTTGTCGACAACGTCGAATAATCGTTGCACCCCTACTGTAATCTGAACTTTTCTATTCTTTCTTGATCAGAACCAAACATACATGGATAACATTATGATAGAATTTCAGGTTGTGCAGTTCAGTTGCACAGACTTATCAAGTAACGTTTGATGGGACATAACCCATGGCATTTGGTTTGAAGTTATTACTATGGGGCATTGCAGTCTGTAAAACCAAAAGCGTGATTATGTTTGTAAAATCAGGTTGTATGCTTTGTGCAAAAGTATAAATGTAATTTACTTAAAATTTGGAACCAATATGGAAAAAGGACTCATGCATAAGAATTACTGAACCCCAATATGCCAGTATGTCATGTTTACATTCAATCTGAGGAGGAAAATCCACAGCATCTGACTATGTTTGTGATGCACAGTACCCGCAAAGTTACAAACGACTCAGCCAAAAGGTGTCTCCTAAAAAGGGAGGGCTGAAGACCCTCCCCAGGGGCAGTGAATTAATATTCATGAGCTTGCCCAAAAAAAGCATGACACCTCGAACTGGTCATTGCCCCTCCTCCCTTTGGGGAAGATGCGCCCACAAGAGACGAACACAGAAGTCAGGCTGCTGACCAACCGGTCTCCAGACTCAGAACAGTGCCTTCATTGCACGATTCAAATCCGTCCTGACTCCTGACCGAGCATCTCGCTCCTATCAAGTAACAGCTTCCTCCTCTTTTAAAATTCTGGCTGGTCATAGATAATAATTAAGTACCATACGAAGCCTTTAGCTTATTGCGCACTGCATTGTAGAAAAGGGGGGTCTCTATATTGGTTACTTATGTCAGGTTAAAACGAAGGTTTCATCTCAATCCATAGCTCCATCCTGTCAATATTGCCTTTTTGTATGTCTGTCTGAAACGTAGTATTCTAGTATTGTGTATTTAGCAGAAGTAATGAAATGGAAAATCACATCTTACTGTCTGGCCTATATTTGACGAAAAAAAGACTGTCATTCGTCAAACCAAAGATCTTGCTACCAGCTCTAAATTGTTTATTTACCATAGCGACAATTCCTTTAACTGCAGTATAAGGTATTTCTTTAATGATCTAAATCCATATTCACTGATATGATAATATTTACTGGACAAATAATTTTACCTGCTCGGTAGTGATATTGAAATCGGGGTATTTATTTCACATCAGAATTTATTTTGATATGAATCAAACACAATAACTAAACAATTAATATATGGGGAAGAAAATAAGAAATGCAAGATTTAAATGAAAATAGTAAATTAAGCAAATTACCAATTCTCTAACCTTACAATATCCATCAATCTAAATGTGTTGATCATTCAAGCTAATACAAGTTCAGACTGTAATCATATGTAAACTGACAATACGCTGTGTTTATAATGTAAAGTTTCTTCTCCAGAACGACAGAAGTCTGACCTGAGTGTCTGCAGTTTACAGTGTGAAGTCTTCAGTCCATCAGAGAGCAGCTTCACTCCTGAATCCTGCAGCTCATTGTTACTGAGGTCCAGCTCTATCAGGGGACAGTTTGCTGATTGTAAAAATGACTGTAGACTAGAGCAAGACAGCTGACCAAGTTTACACTGAACAAGACTGTAAAAGACAAGTAAAAGCAGCACATTTTACAATATTAAAATTTAAACAATAAAGAAATGTTTGTATGTATTTGTAATAGACGTCTGCTTACAAATAAAGACAGAAATTTAAAATGTGAACATTATCAATAACACTGACCTGAGGGTCTGCAGTTTACAGTGTGAAGTCTTCAGTCCATCAGAGAGCAGCTTCACTCCTGAATCCTGCAGTTCGTTGTAACTGAGGTCCAGCTCTGTCAGAGGGCAGTTTACTGATTGTAGAACTGACTGTAGACTAGAGCAGGACTGCTGACCAAGTTTACACTGAACAAGTCTGTAAAAGACAAGTTAAAGCAGCACATTTTACAATATTGATGTTTAGACCAATAAGAAACTGTTGTATTTGTATTAATGTTGTTGAGTAATGACTGATGAGATTGTAACATGTAAAAGATATCAGTAGTACTGACCTGAGCATTTCCACTCTGCAGTATGAACTTTTGAGACCAGCAGAGAGTTTCTCTACTCCTGAATCCTGTAGATCATTATTACTCAGGTCCAAGTGTTTTAAAGATGACTTTTCTGACTGTAGAGCTGCAGCCAGAGCTTCTGCAGACGCTTCAGTCAGATTACAGCCAGACAAACTAGACAAAAACATTTAATAAAGTATCTAATATCAGAATGTGTAGGTGAGGTTATGATTAAGTTCTGGTTTTGTTAATAATCATATCAAATATTACATTTCATTTTGCAATACAAAGTTGTTACACAGAAATGCATCTTTGTTCGTGCTGTGATATCAAATTAGTTAAACAGTTAATAATTTAATATAATTCACCATCATTAATTTAAAACCTGATCAAGATGATTCAGGTGCACAATTTCACACCAGTAGAAATCCATATGCATGAGCTGCATCTTGTGGACACACATTTTAGAGAAGGAATCTGGCAAATCTGATGAGACTCTTTCCATGATGTATGATATTTGCTCTTGTTAAAGTGTAGAGTAAGTCTTTGCTGTGTGTAAAATGTGTGTGTGTGTGTGTGTGTGAGAGAGAGCGAGAGAGGTGGAGGTGTCCTCTCATCAGTATTAATGTTAGTTTAATGATGTTGATCTTAAACACTCACAGGGCTTTTCTACAGTTGCTGATAGCTGGGATGAGTCTCCTGTATCCCTCCTCTGATGTGTTGTACTTCTTCAGGCTCCACTCATTCCGCACATGTTCTGTCTTCACATGCATGTAGCTCACAGCTGAGCACTGGACAGGAGAGAGCGGCTTTTTGGAGAATTTATCTGCAGTTAGAGAGAAATGACATTCTCCACTAAAATAATGAACAATCCATTAAGTTGTATGAATTAATGTTAAGCCTTAAATGCATATTACTCACTTGAATTTAGACTTTAACTTGTATCACAGTGAATCACATTTTCTGTCTGACAGTGTTCAAATGTTAAGGATTTTGATGATGAGTCTTTTTACAGAACATTTGAACTATAACAACATCAATATGATCTATACAAGTTGCAGCAAAAACTGTCCATAAAACCACGCTGTAAACTACACATAAAATAGTCTGACCCTTTGACATAGGTAAAGAAATGAGAAATAATTACCTTTCACAAAGAAAACTGTAAATGCCATTAACAAAGCAACAAAAACTGCAACGCAGATGACAGCAATCTTCCCAGCATGAAAACCGTTTCCTGAAGGACAGATTAGATGAAACGACATATTTCAGGAATTTAACTGAAGACATGTTTAGGAACTGTATTTATTTTAGTGAGATAAATAAAGAAGTATGATTTAGAAAAATATAAACAGGACATATGTATAAATCAGTAAAAGTAAAAACATTGTGTTGAAGCAAATACATAATTCATAGGCAATAAGTAATTCAACATGTAATTGTAATGTTTCTTACCTGTAACTTCAACAAACACAGTGGTGTCATCATACCAGGACTGTGATCTAATGAAACACTGGTACGCTCCTTGATCAGAAGGTTGGACTGCTGATAGTTTGAGTGAGGTGTTGCCTTTGTGCAGTTCTTCTTTAAACAGAGCTGTTCTCCCTCTGTACGACTCA
>JAVGVS010001991.1:0-13654 GCA_032718565.1 Distichodus sexfasciatus
ATTATTATTATTATTATTATTATTACTTACACTCTGCACAGCTTGTGATATAAACCCTCCTAAAATGCTTAATATCAGTTGAGCCCTAGTTTTCACCCCTGCTCCTGTCTCATACTGCAGTCTGCATTTATAAAAGTTGAAAGTGGGGTGTAAACTGAGAGAGGTTTCCAGGTTTCAGTGTCCATAAGAGCAAAACCAAGAGTGGAACTATTTGTTGGATCCCCCAATTCTAATTTCTGCAGTGCTATAATGGATACCTACAACTTTCCAGCTGTTGATACTGCCACTGTTGTTAACACAGTAACTACAGGAGTTCCTAGCTTGTGTGTCAGAATGCCAAACTCTCAGTGCTGATTGGCTAAACTGATGACGTCTAACCAATCAGACGGTGTGGGGGCGGGGCATTCATCTAGACTTCACACTAACATTTTTACAACCATGTAGTTAATGTGTGGTTTGTGTGTGTGTGCGTGCGTGTGTGCATGTGTGTGCGTGTCTGTAGAACTCAGCGCTTCTTGGCTGGTCCATTCTCCCCGGGTGTGGATGTCTCCTCTAAACTCTTCGTGGTGTCTCATGACGGGAAGCTGCTGTTCAGTGGAGGTCACTGGGACAACAGCCTAAGAGTCACATCTCTGCTGAAGGGCAAGACTGTGGCACAGCACATCCGACACATGGGTAACACACACATGCACAATTAGAGTAGGGTTGTGGAGTCTGACCAAAACCTCATATTCTGACATGACATCTTGAGGATAATATGTCATCATGTAGTCTATTTTTTGTAAATTCAGTGAAATAGTGGTTTACATGTTATATTCATAATTTCACTTATTACATGAAATGTGATATTTTCAAAAACTAATGGTTGTTATTTACATATATGTGACCCTCCACGGCAAAACCAGTCGCTTGTCGCAAATTTTCAAAATTGAGTTATGATGTTTTCATGAAAGGGCAGACCTTCCACTGTGTCAAAACACTAAAAACAAAAAATCCGAAATTTTACCCCACGCAACATAAACGGTCGTTTTTCTCAGAAAGCTCTGTTGCGACAAGCGACTGGTTTTGCCGTGGAGGGTCACATATTTTAAAATTTTATTTAAAACTTCTTTGGACAAATGTTAATTCAGAATGTAAAAATATAAAATATTCATGTGTGAAGTATAAAGCACTTTTCTAAAACAAATGATGACAGAACTACTATGAAATATTTCTGTGTAAAATGCCAAGTGTAGAAATTGTGCTTTCAATGTTAAGCTAGAGCAGCAAGACAGGGCTCACAACCAGTGGTTGTCGCGGCTCCCCACTAACGCTCATTTTAAATCTGGTCTGAAACTGTAACAGTGTTTGGGACCTACGTGGTGTATTCCACACCCTGTGGTTCCACTCTGTGTGCACCTAGAGGCAGAGACGTGTTTTAAACGCAGCATTTTCTCCATATATGGACTTTCGCCCTGAGAATAGATTCATTGTAACGAAGGCATTATGAGAAATGTAATTGAGTAAGAAATAGATTACTTACTCAAATATTTATTTGATTAAGAGTAAAATATTAGGCCTAAGAAAAAAAAGGTTTGGTTTATGTTGGTTGTCAGTTGAGGTCATGGTCAGGTCAATTAAAGCACTGAAATTATTTAAAAATCAGCCTTGTAGTACATAAGGAGTGTACAACTACGTACTTTAAAACCATGAGTTTATGAGGGCAAGCCGCCAACAGAATGGATTTGTTTAAACACAGTTGTGTAATTTTGCGATGACCCCTAATGCTGCGGCTCTGAAACGACCGCGACCATAGAGATCGTGAGGGACAACCGGAGTATTTAAAGAAATTAAACGTTATAATCGCACAATTTGCTAAAAAATTGGGGTTGTGGTGTGTTGTCTTCCTTATTCTGCTCAGTATCCTATCGATTTGTTTGAAATTGTATGCCTCGTTTTGTCATAAAAAAGGAGACAATTGCGAATATCAAACGAATGTCGAACATTAAATCAACTTTACTGCAGTCCAGGTTGTTGACCTACAAAACCTCCAGTTCAGACAAAATAAATAAAGGGCGTTTTCTCGTTCTTGTTTCTTGCGTTTTTGGGAAATCTTCGGCAAGGCTCGAGTAGATCTCTTTGCCTCCGAAGACAACTCTGATTGCCCACTTTACTTCACGAGAAGCACGAATGCCCTGGCCCACAAATGGCCAGATCTCCTGCTCTATGCGTTCCCTCCGCTCGCTCTACTACCACAGGTACTCAGACGAGTCAGGGAACGCAGACACAAGCTTCTCCTTCTGGAGGAACCAGCCGTGGGTGTCGGAGTTATTCCAGCTGCTCGAGGCAGCCCCGTGGCCCATTCCCTTGAGGCAGGACCTCCTCTCTCAAGCGAACGGCTCGCTGTGGCATTCATGGCCCGAGTTATGGGCCCTTCACGTGTGGCCGCTCAATGGGAGTCTCTGGACCTCCCAGAGCATGTCCTAAACACTATAACTGAAACTAGAGCTCCGTCCACCCGGCGTCTCTATGCTTTGAAGTGGGCCCTTTTCTCGGCTTGGTGTCGAGACCGTGACATTGATCCAGTCACCTCTGAGGTATCAGTGGTTCTTTCATTCCTGCAGGAGTTGCTGGATAAGCAGCGTTCTCCTTTGACCATCAAGGTTTATGCTTCAGCTATAGCGGCCTTTCACGCCCCTATCGCTGGTTGCTCGGTCGGCAGGAACAGTGCAGTGATTCAGTTCTTACAAGGCACCAGGAGACTGAACCCCCCGCGTCCTCACACAGTTCCCTCTTGGGACTTGTCTACTGTACTGAGGGCCCTAAAGGGACCCCTATTCGAACCACTGCACTCCTCGAGCTTGAGATCGCTCTCGTTTAAGACCGCCCTGCTCTTAGCACTGGCGTTGGTTAAGCGGGTAGGGGATCTGCAGGCTCTCTCTGTCAACCCGTCTTGTCTGGAATTCGGGCCTAACGACTCCAGAGTCGTCCTGAAACCATGGGTGGGTTATGTACCTAAGGTGCTCTCAACTCCGTTCAGAGCCCGGGTCATAGTGCTTTCCGCCCTGCCCGCCTCGACGGACGACCAGAACTTGTGCCTGCTCTGCCCCGTCAGGGCTTTAAGGGCGTACATCGAGCGTTCTGCCTCGTTCAGGAGTGCAGATCAGCTTTTTGTTGGCTTCGGTAGCCGCGCTAAAGGTCGCCCAGTTACGAAGCAGAGGCTTTCCAGGTGGATAGTGGAGGCCATTGCCTTGGCCTACCCCTTATTGGGGTTGCAGTGCCCCATTGGAGTCAGAGTCCACTCCACCAGAGGCATTGCCTCTTCCTGAGCGTGGTCCAGCAGGGTCTCCATCTCGGAGATTTGTGCAGCGGCCGGGTGGTCCTCGCCGTCCACATTTATCAGGTTTTACAACCTGGATGTCCCCGCTCTGCAGACCAGAGTCCTTTCGGCTTAGTTCGTCACTTAGACTGACTGAGTGGTCTCGAGGGTTACTTGACCGGTTTTGTTCAAGTCCCTACTCTCTCGGGCCCGTTTGTCGGGCGCCAACTGGGACTGCACCCAAGCCACAGAGTGGCTTACCCTGTGCTTGGTGTATATTTGCACTCCCCTGGGTTTCCCACGGGTGTCATGTTTTGAGTCGTTTCCCATCATAGTATGGCGTGATTGTACTGGTTCCCAGTACGAGTGGAATATCGACAGGGAACGTACTCGGTGACTTTCGTAACCTCGGTTCCCTGAGATATGGGAACGAGTACTGCATTCCTGGCCGTGCTATGTGCTGCACGCCTCAGTACGCTTCATTCGAAGAAATCTGAGCAATCTGAGCAAACTTTTTTTTCTTAGGCCTTAACAGATTCATTAGAGAGAGAGAGTCTTCACAGTCCTTCATCAAATGTAAAATGAAGTGATGATTGTTGTAACCTCCCTGCAGACATAGTGACCTGTCTGGCCACTGATCACTGTGGGCTGCACCTGATGTCCGGCTCCAGGGACGCCACCTGCATGGTGTGGCAAATACTGCAGCAGGTGAGACAGAGGAAACACGTTACCTGCATCCACACACTCAACCTGCACACTGCAGCATAGTCTAGACCAGGGGTCAGCAACCCGTCGCTCTGGAAAATTTAAGTGTATTTTATTGTTATTCTTTGTTTTTCTATTGTAGTTCGAAATTTGAAGATTATTGTGATCTTGTAACATTAAAATACAATGTGTTTAATTTTTTGTCTCTCAAAATATGCGTCACAAAAGCCGGTACATGCCTGCCAAACCGCCGTGTATTTATCAAGCTTTTCGACCCCAAGTAGGCTAAGCATGGATAAATATAAGAAAAGAAAAATATTTGAAGAAATAGAACATATAATGATGCCTGGGCAGACTCATTTGCGTCAACCTTATTTGCGTTCATAAATGTTTAGGTGACATCTTACAGCCCAGATTTGCAGACGCTTTGCGCTGAGGTTCAGGAGCAAAAGTGTCATTAACCAGGTAAAATAAACATTTAAATCAGATATTTTGCAAATATGGTTGACGCTCTGGTAGCCTACAGGCGATGAAAGGATTACGGCATGTGGCAATTTTTGTTTGCTGCATGGATACTTAAAGTTCGGCTTTTTATTTCATATGAAAGACACCTTCAACTCAGCGTTTTTTTTACGGAGTTCTAAATGTTCAAAATGTTTTCTTTGCATAAATAAAATTTCACAAGCAACACACTAGCCTAGTTTTTTTTTTCTTTTTATAAATAGCATAAATGTTAAAAAAAATAAACTATGAAAGCGTAATGCGTTCACTTGAGAAAAAATAATTCTGCTCTGTTTTCCTGAATTAACCAGATACAGTTTTCATTTTTTAAAACCCCCCAAAAACGCTGCAATGTCCTGCAGATCAGAATGGGCTTTCTGTTTGAACAACCGCAAAGTCTTGAGGTGCCTGCGCAAAGTCGACAAACTAATAACAATGTCTCAAACCCAAACCAAAATAAAACATTATTGCAGTGAAATCGAGCTCTAAAGTAGAGTAAAGTAGAGTAAATGAGAGCTTTTGAGGTTAATTTGAAAAAACAGCATGTTTTTATGTTTTTTTTTTTTTTTACGTGAAAACTGTATCTCGTTAATTCAGAAGAACAGCGTTTTTTTTTTACATGAATACTGTATCTCGTTAATTCAGAAAAACAGAGCAGAATTATTTTTTCTCAAGTGAATGCATTACGATTCCATAAAAAAACAATATATGCAGTGTTATCTTCATTTCATGTCAAAATGGATTTGCGGCTCCTGGTATTTTCTCTTTTGTGGAAACCGGGTCCAAATGGCTCTTTGAGTGTTAAAGGTTGTCAACCCCTGGTCTAGACTCTTTATTCATCACACACACAGTTACACAAGGACAACATGCAGAGTGCCCCGATTCATAACCAACAACATGCAGATTTAAACACAACTCAACAAACACAACCCTGACCATATGTATATGAAGATGTTCTTAAAAATAGACATGATTATAAATAAAGGTCGATCCATTATCGAGGGCGATATTAGGCATTTTGTCAATTATTGGTATCGATCTTTAATTTTGACCATCACTGATATTAAGTAATTACAAGGTGCACTGATATGGCCCCACTGCCGTCTCTTCTGCTGTTTGCTCTCGACTCGCTGCTTCCTTTAATGTCCCACCCATAACAGACTCGTATTGGCCATATGTCACATAAGTAGTAGCCAGTCAACGCCAAAGCCTTGTTGTCACTCATACCACACTCACACATGAGCGAAGCTCCAAGAAGGAGAAGAGGAGAGTTTCAGCTGAGTTTGGAGTTTGTAAAATTCAACATTTTGACTGAGATTTTCTTCTTTTTTGCATATTGCTCCCAAATATTGGTTATCGGGCCCCGTTAACTAGCAATAATCAATATCAATATATTCCCTGATAAACCAATATCGGTCAACTACTAATTATAAACAGTAAGGATACGTGTGTATGTTATGGGGTAACTCTGTGTGGTAAAATACAGTGATGAACAATATCTAAACATGTGTGGTGTGCATGTGTGTTGTGTGTGCGGTGTGTGTGTGTTTGTGTGTAGGGCGGGGCCCCTGTGGGTCTGAGCTCGAAGCCGGTGCAGGTCTTATATGGACACACAGATGAGGTGGTGTGTGTCAGCATCAGCACCGAGCTGGACATGGCCGTGTCTGGAGCACGGGTAAGTTACATACACACACATACACATCTTGCAATCAAACATGTAGTGTGTTACAAGATCCTGTGTGTGTGTGTGCAGGATGGCACAGTGATCATCCACACAGTGAGGAGAGGACAATACCTGCGCAGTTTGTTTCCACCCTGTAAGGGTTCTCTACCTGTGTCCATCACACACCTGGCCCTGTCCTGGGAGGGTCACGTGCTGGTACACACCTGTGTGGAGGGCAAAACCACGCTCAAGGTAACACACACACATACTCACACACACGGTCCTACTTTACAGGTCCAGGATTGTAATAATTGAAAAAGTTTTGATTGACCTTTATTCACTATGAAGCTTGATTGTGGTGTAGTGGTTTGGATCATGAGCTAGCGACCACCACCAGACCCCCTGAGCAAGATCCTAAACCCCAAGCTGCTGCAGGGAGGTTGTCCTGGTGATAAGGACCAATCTCTGAATAAGATATACAGTACTGTGCAAAAGTTTTAGGCAGGTGTGAAAAAATGCTGTAAACAAAGAATGCTTTCAGAAATATAAATAATGATTGATTGTTTTTTTCAATTTACAAAATGCAAAATACACCTGCACAAAGTCAGGGATTTTGTAGGATTATAGTCAGGTGTATGATCAACCAATTATAGCAAACAGGTGCTAATGATCATCAATGTCAGACGTAGGTTGAAACACAGTCATTAACTGAAACAGAAACAACTGTGTAGGAGGCTTAAAACTGGGTGAGGAACAGCCAAACTCTGCTGTTGAGAGGTGAGGTTGTGGAAGACAGTTTCATGTCATGGCAAGATTGAGCACAGCAACAAGACAAGGTAGTTATACTGCATCAGCAAGGTCTCTCCCAGACAAAGATTTCAAAGCAGACTGGGGTTTCAAGACATGCTGTTCAAGCTCTTTTGAAGAAGCACAAAGAAACGGGCAACGTTGAGGATCGTAGACGCAGTGGTCGGCCAAGGAAACTTAGTGCAGCAGATGAAAGACACATCAAGCTTATTACCCTTCGAAATCGGAAGATGTCCAGCACTGCCATCAGCTCAGAACTGGCAGAAACCAGTGGGACCCAGGTACACCCATCTACTGTCCGGAGAGGTCTGGTCAGAAGTGGTCTTCTTGGAAGAGTTGCAGCCAAAAAGCCATACCTCCGACGTGGAAACAAGGCAAAGCGACTCAAGTATGCACGAAAACGTAGGAACTGGGGTGCAGAAAAATGGCAGCAGGACTCTGGACTGATGAGTGAAAATTTTGAAATATTTGGCTGTAGCAGAAGGCAGTTTGTTCATTGAAGGACTGGAGAGTGGTACAATAATGAGTGTCTGCAGGCAACAGTGAAGCATGGTGGAGGTTCCTTGAACATTTGGGGCTGCATTTCTGCAAATGGAGTTGGAGATTTGGTCAGGATTAATGGTGTTCTCAATGCTGAGAAATACAGGCAGATACTTATCCATCATGCAATACCATCAGGGAGGCGTATGATAGGCCCCAAATTTATTCTGCAGCAGGACAGCAACCCCAAACATACAGCCAAAGTCATTAAGAACTATCTTCAGCGTAAAGAAGAACAAGAAGTCCTGGAAGTGATGGTATGGCCCCCACAGAGCCCTGATCTCAACGTGATCAAGTGTGTCTGGGATTACATGAAGAGACAGAAGGATGTGAGGAAGCCTACATCCACAGAAGATCTGTGGTTAGTTCTCCAAGATGTTTGGAACAACCTACCAGCCGAGTTCCTTCAAAAACTGTGTGCAAGTGTACCTAGAAGAATTGATGCTGTTTTGAAGGCAAAGGGTGGTCACAGCAAATATTGATTTGACTTAGATTTCTCTTTTGTTCATTCACTGCATTTTGTTGATTTATGAAAATAAATGATTAACACTTCTATTTTTGAAAGCATTCTTTGTTTACAGCATTTTTTCACACCTGTAAAACTTTTGCACAGTACTGTACATGTAATTTAAAGTAGAATTCCACACACAGAGAAAGCTGAGGAGGAGCAGTAGAGGTGTGAGAGTCAGAGTTGCCCTCTGTATTTCATATCTCAAATAAATAAAGGTATCACTGAGTTACACATAAGCAAGGTACCGTACTGCTTCCCGGGTTATGCCAAAAAATACACCTTCTGCTTGTTCATGGATGGATCAAATGCAGAGGTCACATGTGGTTGTGGTGCGCTGTGTGCTGAGCTGTGTTCACCATGACAAATAATCACTCACTTTTACTAATCACTTACAAATTCCCTCTGAACTGTTAGAGTTTAACAGCAGGAACAGGTACAACAGGAATGCTGTGTGTGTATTTTAGGATAAGAACACACTGCATCTGTACTCTGTGAATGGGAAGTTGTTGTGTAGTGAGCGTCTAAAGGAGCAGCTGAGTGATCTGTGTGTGTCGGGGGAATTCATCATCACGGGCAGCGAGCAGGGCTTCCTCTCCTTCAGACACCTGTACAGGTACGCACACATACACACATTCCTTTCCTCACTCTCTCTTCTATATAACTGCTCTCCATCAGACACCTGTACAGTTAAAAACGTACTCGGTTACTTACGTTATCTCGGTTCCCTGAGATATGGGAACGAGCACTGCGTCGTAAGACGCTATGGGAAAACTCCTTTTTCCTCTTCGACTGAAGCCTTTTTTTCAATCACGCAGTGCAACTGCACGCTGATTGGTTTGTCAAAGTTAATTTGATCTAACCAATCGACTGACGGCGGTAACGAGTCGGCCAATGGCTGTGCCGCTTTACCAGGTGCTGACATTTACATGGGGCGGCGCCAACCAGCTCTATAAATGCGGCCGTTTCGCCGTCAAGTTCAGATTTTTCTTACGAGGCATCTGAGGCGTGCAGCACATGGCACGGCAAGGAACGCAGTACTCGTTCCCATATCTCAGGGAACCGAGGTTACGTAAGTAACCGAGTACGTTCCCTTTCGATATTTCACTCGTACTGCGTCATAAGACGCTATGGGGAACCAATACAATCCCGCCGTGCCATGGTGGGGTGCGACTCAATATGACGCCCATGGGGAATCCCAGGGGAGTGTCAAAAATGACACCAAGCACAGGGCAAGCCACGAAAGGGGGGCTGCTGTGGCACTGCAGGTGCCCAAACGGGCCCGAAAACTAGGGACTCGCACCAAACAGGTCGAGTAGCCCAAAAACCATTCAGTCAGTCCACTGGATGGACTTAAATTGACAAAACTCTGGACTGCAGAGCAGGGACATCCAGGTTATAAAACCTGATAAATGTGGATGGCGAGGACCAGCCGGCTGCCTCACAAATCTCCGAAATGGAGACCCCGCTCGACCACGCCCAGGAAGAGGCCATGCCTCTGGTGGAGTGGGCTCTGACTCCCAAGGGGCACTGCATCCCCAAGGAGGAATAAGCCAATGTAATGGCCCCCACAATCCACTTAGAAAGTCTTTGCTTCGTAACCGGACGGCCCTTGGCGCGGTTACCGAAGCCGACAAAAAGCTGTTCTGAACTCCTGAATGAGGCAGAACGCGCTACGTAAGCCCTCAGGGCCCTAACGGGGCAGAGCAGGTGTGAGTCCTGGTCGTCCACCGAGGCGGGCAGGGCAGAGAGACTTATGACCTGGGCTCTGAACGGAGTTGAGAGCACCTTAGGCACGTAACCCAGTCTTGGTTTCAGGACGACTCTGGAGTCGTTTGGCCCAAATTCCAGGCAAGACGGGTTGACAGACAGTGCTTGCAAGTCACCCACTCGCTTGACAGACGCCAGTGCCAGGAGCAGGGTGGTCTTAAGCGAGAGCGCTTTCAAGCTCGAGGAGTGCAGAGGCTCGAATGGGGCCCCTTTCAGGGCCCTTAGCACGGTGGATAAGTCCCACGAGGGGACCGTATGAGGGCGCGGGGGGTGCAACCGCCTGGCGCCTCTCAAAAATTGGATAACCGCGCTGTGCCTGCCGACTGAGCGCCCCGCAATAGGGGCATGAAAGGCAGCTATTGCCGAAGCGTAAACCTTGACGGTCGAGGGAGAATGCTGCTTGTCCAGCAACTCCTGCAGGAACGACAAGACCACCGAGACCTCTGAGAAGACCGGATCGACGTCCCGGTCCCGGCACCAAGCCTCAAAGAGAGCCCATTTCAGAGCGTAGAGCCGCCGCGTAGATGGGGCTCTAGCTTCAGTCATAGTGTTCAGGACGCGCTCCGGGAGGCCCAAAGGCGCCCATTGAGCGACCAGACATGAAGGGCCCACAGCTCGGGCCGCGGATGCCACAGCGAGCCGTTCGCTTGAGAGAGGAGGTCCCGCCTCAAGGGAATCGGCCATGGGGCTGCCTCCAACAACTGGAACAGCTCCGACACCCACGGCTGGTTCCTCCAGAAGGAGGCTACCAGGAGAAGCCTGAGCTTGCGCTCCCGGACTCGTCTGAGTACCTGTGGTAACAGAGCAACCAGAGGGAACGCGTAAAGCGGAAGATCTGGCCACTCGTGGGCCAGAGCATCCGTGCTTCTTGTAAAGTAAAGCGGGCAGTGAGAGTTGTCTTCGAAGGCGAAGAGGTCGACTCGCGCCCTGCCGAAGGTGTCCCAAATCCTCTGAACCGCGAGGGGGTGGAGCGTCCAGTTCTCTGACGAGACATTGCTCCTCGACAGCATGTCTGCCCCCTGGTTCAATTTGCCCGGCACGTGCGATGCCCTGAGCGAGCGCAGGTTGGCCTGGGCCCATATCAAAAGGCGTTTTGCAAGTGCAAAGAGGCGTCTCGAGGCAATTCCACCTTGGTGATTCACGTAGGACATCACAGAGCGGCTGTCCAAGCGCACCAGCACATGGTGCCCCTTCAGTTCCGGCAGGAAGGCTCGGCAGACACGGCACACTGTGAGCATCTCGAGGCAGTTGATGTGCAGCCCCGCCTCCTCCCTGGACCAAAGGCCGGAGGCCGGTTTGCCTTCGCACAGCGCTCCCCAACCGTTAAGCGGTGGCGTGGCAATGAAAAACGCCTTTTTGCTCTTTTAAGAGAAATAACGCTCTTAAAATGCCGGAAGCGGCAGGGGAACGGCGATATAAATTGCCAAATTCCAACTGCGTTGCTCGATCAACGGCGAAGGCGTTCAGTCGCAGAGTTCAGCGTTGAAACAATCTCCAAGGCTGAAGGAAGAAAAATCTGAACTTGACGGCGAAACGGCCGCATTTATAGAGCCGGTTGGTGCCGCCCCATGTAAATGTCGGCACCCGGTAAAGCGGCGCGGCCATTGGCCGACTCCTTACCGCCGTCAGTCGATTGGTTAGATCAAATTAACTTTGACGAACCTATCAGCATGCAGTTGCACTGCGTGATTGAAAAAAAGGCTTCAGTCGAAGAGGAAAAAGGAGTTTTCCCATAGCGTCTTACGACGCAGTACGAGTGAAATATCGAAAGGGAACTCTCTCCGCCTTTCTGTCTCACTTTTCTCTTTGTCTCTTCTCTTTTTCTCCTCTTCTGTCCTCTCCAACTCCTCTCTTTCTCTTCAACCCTCCCTCTTTGTCTCCTCTTTTTCTCTCCTGCTTTTCTGTTATCTTTCTTTCTAGCTGCTCTCTTATTTTTCTTCACCCTCTCTCCTTTTCTTCCTTTTGGCTCCTGTATGTCCTTTCTTTCAAGCCTCTTTCTCACCTCTCATTTTCTCTAACTCCTCATTTTGTCCTCCCTGTCTCTCTGTTTCTTCTCTTTTACTCTCTACATTCTTCTCATTCCCTCTGTCCTGTCCTCTTCTTCACTCATTTTGTTTTTCTTTAACTTTGCTACCTCTCCAGTTCTGTATTTCTGTAATGTGTAGTCTCTTTGCAGATTTTGAGCTGGCGTTAACGCGTGTCTTGCTGTATGTATGATGTGTATGATATTGAGAGGTAAACAATAGTTAGTTGCTTTCAGAATTTGTGACAAAGAGGTTATTATACTGCACTGCACACCACACAATACCTTACAAAACCCTAAAATAGTTAAAATAGCCTGGAGCAAAGTGACAATGACAGGTACAATACTATGTGTAGAATTTGATCATTTTACATTTTACTGTTAAAGTTGTAATGTATGATTAACATGAAAACATTGTGATCATTGTCATTTGACATGATATTGTAGCTGCATGTTTACAGTGTGGTGAGTAATATCGTAATCAATATGTTGCACATTGAAATCTGAATACAACAGTGAAAGAAGTTTAAATGTCACTACAACATTTACCAGAGTGTTATGGATGAAGCTGCGGAGCTCCCATTACACAGGCCTGCCATTGGGGTGCTAAATATAAAAATCGTATCCATTTTCCCACCACCCAAGTTTTCTCCCACAAATCACCCTATTCAACTTGGTGGTTTGTGATTATTCCCTGATGATCTATACTATACTCACACAGAGGATTTACAACTTTTCTAACCAAATGACCAAACGTCATTGGAAACTGCAAGTAAAAACATTTAGGGCAATGGAAGAACTTCTGCCTTCATTTCACATCAAACCTGGCATTTTCAAGCAGTTTGTGAAGAGAGTCTTTCAAATACCTGAAAGTCAAGTTCCTAGCATCATCAGAGGCAAAGCTGAAAGTGGATGCATTTATCTGTCCTGAGATCCACCCTTTGAGACAAAGTGGACAAAAAGAAAAAAGCAGCTTGGCTTTCATTTAAGGAAGTGCTGACCAAATTCTTGGTAATCATAAGATCATAAACTTTAAGGCCATCGTTGAAAATATGTTGACAAAATCAGAAGAAGTAGGTTTTTTAATGATCCTCAAGCTGGATTTGGACTCATTTGGACTACTTGCTGGGGAACATGACTGCAGTGAGTAAAGAGCAAGGCCAGGGCTTCCATAATGATATCAGAGAAATGGAAAGGAGATACCAAGGCGAGAGAATGTTGGCATGACTGCTGAATATTGCTGGAGGCTGCAGCAAGAAACTGCAAAAACATTAAAGGAGAAGTTCTCATGAGATGTTTTAAAGGGTAGTGAAAACAAAAGGGACATTTGAAATATTGAGGACAGTTTAAGTCATTGAAGTTTATTACTTTAGGAATTCTCCACTCTGTGATTCGAGTTCTTAGACGGGGGTGTTTTTCTCCTCAGACAGATGCTCTCCTCGAAGCTGCTTTCCTTCTCGCGTTTTACGAGTTTGCAGGGTGAGTTATATTAACTGACTGTGTACATGAATAATAATGAGTCTGGTGTGTGTGTGTTTGTGTTCACACTCCCGACAGCTTGTCCCTATGTGCGTCCCCGATGGCAATGCGCGTGGCGGTGCACAGCGTGTCGGTCACTAAGGAGCAGTCCCATGTGCTGGCCGGGCTGGACGACGGCAAGCTGATCGTGGTGGGAGTGGGCAAACCAGCCGAGGTAAAGAGCTCGCTCAGGAACTACATCAGCCAGAGGATGGAGGGCTCGCCTCTAATAAGCACGCTCCGAGGGCGCTCACCTGCACACCTGCTGCACCTGCGCAGCACCAATATGCTCTGACACACACTAGCACACTCTTAACAAAG
>JAVGVS010001992.1:0-13651 GCA_032718565.1 Distichodus sexfasciatus
ATTCTGGACTAGCTGGAGTTTATTTAACAACCTATTTGGACAACTGGAGAATAAGACATTACAGTAATCCAGCCTGGAGGTAATAAATGCATGAACCAGTTTCTCTGTATCTTGAAAGGATAGCATGTTTCTTAGTTTGGCAATATTATGGAGTTGAAAGAAGGCAGTAAAACTAATGTTAGAAGCATGTACATCAAATGAAAGATTGGAGTCTAAAGTAACACCAAGGTTTTTAACAATAGTACTTGGTACAATGGTTAATCCATCAAGAGTGAACGTGATGTCAGATAGCTGACTTCTGGTGGTGTTAGTGCCAGTAAGAAGGACGTCAGTCTTGTCCAGATTTAGCTGGAGGAAGTTGTCTGACATCCGCTTTTTAATGTCAATTAAGCATTCGTCCATTTTCTGAAGTTGCTGCCTGTCTTCCGGTTTAGCTGATATATATAACTGTGTATCATCCGCAAAACAATGAAAACTAATTCGATGCTTACGAATGACTGAGCCTAAAGGTAGTATGTACAGCAAAAACAGCAAGGGACCTAAGACTGATCCTTTGGGGTCCCCCATATTTCACCCTGACGTGCTCAGAGGAATCACCATTTATATTCACATACTGATAGTGGTCTGAAAGGTAGGATTTGAACCAAGAGAGGGCCACTCCCCTGATACCAACAACGTGTTCAAGTCTATCTAGGAGAATGGCATGATCAATAGTATTAAAAGCAGCACTAAGATCAAGCAGCACTAGGAGCGAGGCGTAGCCCTGATCAGCAGATAAGAGGAGACCATTCACTACCTTTAGCAGAGCAGTCTCAGTGCTATGGTTTGTTCTAAACCCAGACTGAAACATTTAATAAATCTGGTTCCCTGTTGATATTCCACTCGTACTGCATCGCAAGATGGTGTATGGGAAAAACTCTCTTTTTTCTCCTCGACTGAAGCCTTTTCCAATCACGCAGTGAAACTGCACGTCTATTGGTTCGTTCAAAGTAATAAAAACTAACCAATGACTCGGCAGTGGAATTGAGCGAGCCAATGGCCGTGCCACTTCGCCAGCACCCGGCATTTGCATGGGCAGGGCTAACTGGCTCTGGCCATTCCGCCGCCGTGCTCAGATTTCTTCTCTTCAGCTACAGAGATTTCCTTGCTGATTCTCTCGCTGAATGCCACTATCACCGTTGATCGAGCCTTGCAGCTGGAAAACCGGCAATTGCCATCACTATCGTTTTCCCCTGCCACTTCCGGCGATTCTAAGAGCTTGTTTTCTTTCTAAAAGAGCAAACAGCATTTTTAAATGCCTTGCTGTCATTGCGTGACATGTGGAATTCCCCTACGCCCCGACGACGGCCTGGGAAAGCGACTCCGCCTCTCGAGCCCTCCCATCTGCTTCCTCCCAGGGACCTGCGAGGTAGAAACGGCGGGGTAGAGCTGTTGAGCGTCTGGACGTTGGCGAGCTCTCGCCGGCTCAGCGCCCGCATGCCTCCCCATCTCCTCCTGGAAGAGCATCGCCCGTCTCCTTCACCCAACCTGATCAGCATCCCTCTGCGGCTGCGAGCGACATAGTCTTGTTTGGGGGAAGCGACGAAGAATGCGACAGCCTTTCCCTGGCAGCTTACGACACAACAGAGTTCGTGGGCTCCGAGTCTGACCCTGCCCTCTTGCCGCCGTCCTCCTCTCGTAGCGCCAGGGCCCGGCAGATGAGGAGCTCATCCGCATGTTGACGAAGGCTGTCCCTGAGCTCAGGCTCGACTGGTCTCCACCAGACGAGCCTTCTCAGAGCAGGCTGGACAAGTGGTTCCTCCCAGGTCGCCAGCAGGCCCCCCGCCAGTGCTCGCCCCCCTTCTTCCCCGAGGTCCATGACGAGCTCACAAAGTCGTGGCGTGCCCCGTTCTCATCACGTATCCGGCTTTCCTCCTCTTCTGTGCTTTCCTCCATGGACGGCACCGAGGAAAAGGGATACGCACACCTGCCTCCTTTGGATGAGTCCGTGGCCGCACATCTCTGCCCGCCCACAACCATCAGTTGAAAGTCCAGGGCAAGCCACCCTTCAAAACCCTGCAGGGCCACTTCGGCGCTTGCTGGGCGCACCTACACGGCTGCTGGTCAAGCAGCCTCAGCCCTGTACTCTGTGGCGATCCTCCATGTCTTCCAGGCCAAGATGCTCACCTCTGAGGGGGCCAGTCTCAACGCCAGTTCCCTTAATGACCTGCGAAGTGCGACGGACCTGGCTCATTGCGCCAACAAAGCCACAGCCCAGGCTATTGGCCGTTCGATGTCTAGCTTGGTGGTATTGGAGCGTCACCTGTGGATCACGCTCATGGAGATGAAGGAGGCAGACAAGGTCCCCTTCCTCGATGCTCCGGTCTCAGCAGGCAGCCTGTTCAGACCAGCTGTGGAGGCGTTCACTGAGCATTTCACAGAAGCCCAGAAGTCATCTCAGATGATGCGACACTTCCTCCCAAAACGCTCCAGCACGTCGTCTGCTGCCAGTCGCCCCAGGCCTGCGTCGACTCAGCAGCCTGCTGCTCCTACCCCAGCTGCTCCTGAGCCACAGCCCAGGGAGCATCAGTAGAGAGGACGTTCTTGCTCTGCAAGGCAGTTCCCAAGGCCACCTTGGACCCTGCAACTCGGAAGTCCTCCTGAACGTCCAGGCAGGAAGAGGAGGAGTCTCGTTATGGCTGGACCACACCACAAGCGACTTCTCAATGACCTCTTGCCATTCCGCTCGTTGCCGGGTGCAGAGGAGAGTGTGTCTTCGGCTCCCCACGGGCCCAATTATGCGCCCGGGCGTCCGACCACTGTGATAGTGGACATAAAAATAAAAAACATACTTTCTCACAAAAAGAGCAATTTTCCTCTTCCGCCTACCACAGATATCCTGCCTTCGGGCAGCCAATCTGTAGACCACATCCCTCCTCTGTCCACACGGGCCGAGGCCTGGCAGGCCATCCCCGGGGTGTCAGAATGGGTGATGGCTACGATAAGACGAGGTTACACTCTGCAATTCGCTCGAAGGATGCCCTGGCCCACGAATGGCCAGATCTTCTGCTCTATGCACTCCCTCTGGTCGCGCTGCTACCACAGGTACTCAGACGAGTCAAGGAACGCAGACACAGGCTTCTCCTGGTGGCCCCCTTCTGGAGGAACCAGCCGTGGGTGTCGGAGTTATTCCAGCTGCTCGAGGCAGCCCCGTGGCCCATTCCCTTGAGGTAGGACCTCCTCTCTCATGCGAACGGCTTGCTGTGGCATCCACGGCCCGAGTTATGGGCCCTTCACGTATGGCCGCTCAATGGGAGTCTCTGGACCTCCCAGAGCATGTCCTGAACACTATAACTGAAGGTAGAGCCCTGTCCACCTGGCGTCTCTATGCTTTGAAGTGGTCCCTTTTCTCGGTTTGGTGTCAAGACCGAGACATTGATCCGGTCACCTCTGAGGTGTCAGTGGTTCTTTCATTCCTGCAGGAGTTGCTGGATAAGCAGCGTTCACCATCAAGGTTTATGCTTCAGCCATAGTGGCCTTTCACGCCCCTATCGCTGGTTGCTTGGTCGGCAGGCACAGTACGGTGATTCAGTTTTTACGAGGCGCCAGGAGGCTGAACCCCCCGCGTCCTCGCACAGTTCCCTCTTGGGACTTGTCCACTGTACTGAGGGCCCTGAAGGGCCCCCCTTTTGAACCACTGCACTCCTCGAGCTTGAGATCGCTCTCGTTTAAGACTGCCCTGCTCTTAGCACTGGCATCGATTAAGCAGGTAGGAGATCTGCAGGCTCTCTCTGTCAACCCGTCTTGTCTGGAATTCGGGCCTAATGACTCCAGAGTCGTCCTGAAACCAAGGCTGGGTTATGAACCTAAGGTGCTCTCAACTCCGTTCAGAGCCCAGGTCATAGTGCTTTCTGCCCTGCCCGCCTCGTCGGACAACCAGGACTTGTGCCTGCTCTGCCCCGTCAGGGCCTTAAGGGCATACATCAAGCATTCTGCCTTGTTCAGGAGTTCAGAACAGCTTTTTGTTGGCTTCAGTAGCCACGCTAAAGGTCACCTGGTTACTAAACAGAGGCTTTCCAGGTGGATAGTGGAGGCCATTGCCTTGGCTTACTCCTCCTTGGGGTTGCAGTGCCCCATTGGAGTCAGAGCCCACTCCACCAGAGGCATTGCCTCTTCCTGGGCGTGGTCCAGTGGGGTCTCCATCTCGGAGATTTGTGCGGTGGCCGGCTGGTCCTCGCCGTCCACATTTGTCAGGTTTTACAACCTGGACGTCCCCGCTCTGCAGTCCAGAGTCCTTTTGGCTTAGTCCATCACTTAGACTGACTGAGTGGTCTCGAGGTTTACTTGACCAGCATTGTTCAAGTCCCTACTCTCTCTGGCCCGTCTTAGGGCACCAACTGGGACGACACCCAAGCTACGGAAGCCCCCTTTTGGCTCACCCTGTGCTTGGTGTATTTTTGCACTCCCCTGGGTTCCCCACGGGTGTCATGTTTTGAGTCGTTCCCCATCATAGCACGGCGTGATTGTACTGGTTCCCATACAGCGTCTTACGACACAGTACAAGTGGAATATCGACAGGGAACATACTCGGTTACTTATGTAACCTTGGCTCCCTGAGATATGGGAACGAGTACTGCATTCCTTGCCGTGCTATGTGCTGCATGCCTCAGTACGCTTCATTCGAAGAAATCTGAGCACAGCGGCGGAATGGCCGCTTATATAGAGCCAGTTAGCCCCGCCCATGCAAATGCCGGGCACTGGCGAAGTGGCGCGGCCATTGGCTCGCTCAGTTCCACCGCCGAGTCATTGGTTCATTTTTATTACTTTGAACGAACCAATCGACGTGCAGTTTCACTGCGTGATTGGAAAATGCTTCAGTTGAGGAGAAAAAAGAGAGTTTTTCCCATACAGCGTCTTACGACGCAGTACTCATTCCCATATCTCAGGGAACCAAGGTTACATAAGTAACCCAGTACGTTTTCCTGCATGAACAAGGTTAGTTGGCTGGCAACAACTTTTTTTATTATTTTGGAGATAAATGGGAGGTTAGATATTGGTCTATAGTTTAACATTACCAGGGGATCCAAGTTGGACTTCTGTCTAATTAAACAATTTTTTTTTTTTTTTTTCAATTAGCAATGATAGGTATTCTGTAATCTCTGACAAAGATTACAGAGCTGATAGTGGACTTAAGGGATAAGAAAAGAAAGGCTCAGTCACATTTATTCTTCCTTTGGTAAGTGAGGAGATTAACGGTGAGCCACTGCATCCTCTGGAAATTCTATTATTGCATCCTAGTAGATTGCATCACAACCTGCTATTGAAACTGTGCCACCCTCAAGCATAAAGCCCTGCAGAGGGCAGCAGCAGATCATAGGAGTTGAACACCCCTCCCTCCAAGATATTTACACCAGGTGAGTTTGAAAATATACCCCAGGGTAAAATACCCCAGTCACAAAATTTCTATACAGTATACTACCATCTAGTAAATATTATTGCATTCTCAGGTCTGGCACCAGGAAATTTCAGTACAGCTTCTTCCATCAGAACATGCTGAACTCGAACCAAACCATATTCCATTTTTTTTATATTTGTATATTTGCTTTATATTGTATATTGGTATATTTGTACATGCATTGTAAATGCATTCCATTGTGTTCTCTATTTCATATTCCACTTTGCTCTATTGAGGAGTGAAATATATATTATAATATGTTAAGAAGGTAAGAAGTTACATCAGCTCTTCTGATCATGTTACTGCCTGCATATACATCTCTGCTGAAATGCACATGACCTGCCAGGCGAACTATCAGAGTGTGGTCCAGTGGAGCTGTCTCAGCACTTCAGGACTGTTTCAAGTGCACAGACTGGAGCATGTTGAGACAAGCAGCCACTTAACAGTCGCATGAATTTGGACAAGTTTACTAAAGCCCATCACCATCATCTCAGTGCCAAAGACATCTTCAGTATCCTGCCTGAGTGACTGCCGTTCCATTGCTCTGAACCCCACCATCATGAAGTGCCTTAAGAGACTCGTCAAGTGAAAAGCAACCTCCCTCGCACACTGGACCCGCTGCAGTTTGCATATCGTCCAAACAGGTCAATTGAGGATGCCATATCCACTGCACTTCACCTCTCCCTATCTCTCCTGGGCAAGAAAAACATTTTGTTAGATAACTGTGCATAGACTGTTGTTCAGCATTCAACATCATCATTCACCAAAGACTGTGTGAAATTGAGTGAGTTGGGACTGAGCACCTCCCCCTGCAAGTGGATACTGGATTTCCTGTCAGGGAGGCTACAGTCGGTCCATACTGGTGACAGTGTATCCAGCACCATCAGAAGGTGAAGGTGATGTAATGTGGAATAAGTAATGGTGTGGGGGAAGCCTCTCCTCAGGTTCAGAACTCCAGAGACTGAGAACGCTAGGGGTATGGTGGACGCGGTGCAGATGTTACATCCATAGGATTTTAAATATAGTTTAAGGAATAACTATAGCAACAATAATAAAAATAAATTAGAGGAACATTGTTTTTTTTAACTCTGTACGAATAAATTTTTCTGCATGTGGCATTCTGCATTTTAAACTCTCCTCTAAAAAATTAAACTGGTAAGAACTTTATCAACTTTATGTGCGTGTGTACTCCTTTGTGTGCTTCCTTTGTTCCTTTGCCAAATGTGGGAAGGGAAAAAAGAAAACTAGAAGCTGATCATTTCATTATAACTTAATATAACCTTGCTTTAATTTTCCCATAATTCACAGTGTTTTTGCATGTTAATTGTGCTGCTGTCAATGTGCCTTTGATTTTTTCCAGAGGCAACAGCGGGTCAATAAGCTCTCTGCTGACCCAACAAATCAGTTCAGGCTGTGATTTTCATGGAGCTTGAAGAAAGAAAACGGCCATAGGCACTTCATTCACTGCCGCTCATGGAAAAGTGAATAGGAATAAAAATGTCAATACATACACTCTTTTGCTTTGTGTTGCGGTGTCTCCGTTTGTTAAAATATGGTCAGAACAGCTCTCTCCGCATAGTTGAGCTGAACTCTATTGCTGGCGCTATAGCCGCAGAAATTCATCAGTTCCTGCTCAAGGTAACAATTATAGAAGCCCTAATACATGTGTTATTCATCCTTGGAGACACCACATATTCATCTCTTTCAGCCTCTATTGTTTTTTCATTGACATTTTTTGGTTGGACTTTCTGTCATTATCACAATGACATTTTATTTTCTGGGTTTCATACAAAAACATAACAAAACAGCCTGTATTATAATTAAGTTTAAATTGATGAATGCAATGTGTATTGATTTACAGTTGCAGGACTAAAGGTTGCAAATTCTACAACTGGTGTAAATGAAATCATCTATCAACAAGAATAGAATCTATAGCTTAAATTCTACAGAGTTGTACTATACCAAAGGGTTAGTTCTGGACCTGTATAAACAGTCACAAGGTAATTGTATGTGTTTTCTGAGAACTACCCTTGACCTTTTCAAACATATGTTGATAATGACAGGCATACATATGTTTTTAATTGTTTACCGTATGTCACTGTAAAAAATATGCCTTTAGACCCTGAGCAGTTACCAGTACTACCAGTGGGTAAGTAACTTCCAAATTGCAAAACATTATAGATTACTAGTTACTGTTATTTCAAATTAGTAACATTACAATATTACTGTCTCTGAACTGTAATGTTATATAACTTCTATGGAACGATGTTGTTTTTGTTCAGATTTTTTTCTTTTCTTTTCTTTTCTTTTATTATTTATTATTATTATTCTTATTACTATTATTCTTACTGTGCAAAAGTCAGACCACAGCCTAAACTGTACACGTTATAGCAAAACCCTTAGGCAGACTGAACAGGATTGCGTGTCAGACTTCAGACCAAAAATGTCTGCCTATAGGTGACGTTATTACAAACCAATATACATTTTAGCTTGTATCTCCTGAACGGTGTGGGACAGATTTGAATTCTTTTTGCTGCTGATTCCCTTGAAGCATCTAAATCTAATGGATCTAATCTAAATCTAATCTAATCCATTCTGAAAAAAATAAAACTCAACTTCAAACTAAAATGAAATTGCAGTTTTCCCCCAGTCTTATCTTTGTCTTACAAACATCTTGTTTGCCTTACTATCATTTCTAAAACTTCTAGAAATGCTGTTTTTATGCATTAATCAATTCTGATTGTGAGATATCTTTAACCATAGAAAGAAAAGATGCTGTAATCACATTGATTGAGTTAATAGATGAGAATCTATTACTTCCATTCTAATGTATAAAGCTGCACTGACTGAAGGTCAGCCTCTCTAAAAGTGGCGTATTTTAGCATGTTTATTTAATCTTGTAATAAATGGCATCACTGAGGTGACAACAAGCAAGTCACTGGTTGCTTCCTTTCAATTGCTACATTAGAAAATGAACTGTGAAAATTTAGGAAATTATTTGTAAACTATGGACTGCAATTGCACTGATGGTGCTAAACAGCCAATGAACTGATGGTTAAAAACTGTCAATTGTTGATCCGTCATTTTGTTGGTGCTCTAATGATTTTTTGGTGTTCTTCTTCCAGTATGACCACCACCTATGGTGTATAGAAAACCTGAAAATCATACATAAAAGTAAAGATAAGAAAAAAGACACCATTTACTAGAATAAAGTTATTTTGATACTACTTATGTTAAGTATTAAACACCAGATATTAACAGTACCTAAGTATTAAAAGTAGTGTTTTCAAAATATGATCAATTCACAAAGTCCCTTTAATTCCGAAAATGATGTAAACCAAACTGTGGCACAAATCACCACCACATTGGCATGGAGTAACCGGAATATGTTTGAATCTGTTGTACCAGTCTCCAAAATAAAAATGAATATTGTCACTATTAGGTAAAAATGTCTCCACTTTATTCACAGATGCGGCTCAGAGAGGCGTCCTGTCTACCTCTTATAGATTTGATACAGTTTTGAAGCGCACTCACTGAAGTGATGAATTCCAATTAGCTACAATTAGACACAGTGGCTGCCTCCACTGGTCTGGGCGTTTTGCTGAGGTCGCTCGCCGAGTCTCTTGGGAGTATGCAGTTCCACAGCCATCTCTGCGGGCAGCATATTTCTTATTTTCCACTTCAGTGAGCCAGTGGCCTCCAATAATTCAAACACCATCAGTTAGTTAGCCAGCTGCCTATTTATTATTTATTTACATTCTCTCACCTGTTACGCCTCTGAAGTCCCCTGTCTACCCTGGTGGATAAATGTGAGCCACCTCTGTTCTCAATGAAGTATGCTAAGCATATTTTCTTTCTTTTTTTTTTGCAGAACCAGCTCATGAAATGCATTTTAATTTGAAAAGAGTCACCCACTTCCCTATTTTGCTTTCTTGCTGGCTGATTGAAGTGGGCCCCTTTATGTTTCAGGGTGCCCGTGGGCAGGAATCAAAGAAGTGCTGTTTTGTTTTTTTTTTTGGGAGGGGGGGTGTTCATGCAGTCTGTCACTCCATCGCTGTATTTGGCTGCGGCAGCATGGCTCTTTTCCCAGTCAAATCAAAAAAGCGAGAAGAGAGCTGGCACGGAATCCATCCTGGTGCAGTTGGAATGCATGCAGTCACAGCTCACTCCAATCACAACTTACCAAACTGGTCAGAACGGCCAAAAATGTGTAAAAAAAATCTAAGCAATTGTTTAACACACACACATAAACATTCTCTCTCGCACACAGACAGGTTATTGTGTGTCATCTCATTTGTTTGGGAAAAAAAGAGATATTAGTGCTATAATCAATACATTTGAGCTCATTTCTAACCTTTAAACTCTACTGACCTTGTGTGTGTCATGACAGTAAGAAATATCTATATATATGTCTTACTATTTTTTGCTAGTTTAACAGATTTTATTGAATTGGCATGATGTTTTTGTTATAAGCAACCAAATATGACACAATATCTAAAGGAACAAAACAGAAGGAAGAAAACTGTCCTCAGGAAATATGATCTACTGTTATAATCATCACAACTAACATGGCCGCTGTATATTGCTACTCTTACTGTTGCTGTTTTTCTTCTAACAGAATGTGCTGTGTAGTGGGGAAATGTGGCTAAACGTTGACAGCAGATATTATGGGAACTTCAACATGGTTGTTATGGACAACTCTGACCACAATTCTTCTCATTTTACTCAACTGAGGAACTTCAAAATTGAGTGCTGAAAGTAGCCATTCAAGTACAAAATACACCCAAAAAAGCAGAATTCACTATATGCTGCTGGTGTGTCCTTTCATACACCACTGTCTCACAATCTATAGACTAGAACTCACAAGTGAAATCACCAATTATATCTCATCATAAAAATTTGGGAAAACATTCTAATGGAACAGCTTTAAAAGTTAGGGATTATGATTTCATTTAAAAAAAAACCAAACAAACAAAAAAACCATGCTAGTTTAACTTCCTTCTGCTCAAAATAGTTTCTGTCTTCATTTGGCCAGCGGACCGGCCATCTGGTGCATTTCTATATCCTCTATAAGATTTCACACTATACGCATGCTTGTTTAGTCAGTGAGTCGCCTCCTGTTAAGTCGCAAAAACACCCCTCAGCCAAATGACTTTTAATGGCAAATAGCATCCTGGACACGTGGTGTTGGCATGTTACTGCCTCTCTGAATGCTCACAGTCCTTGTCTCTGTGCAGTAGGAGAGGTGGAGTAGCAGGAACCTTCCTGAGTCTCAGCCACAGATGATTAGGTGTCTGTTACTGATTTCAGATACAGTAGGATGGACATGTGTGTGTGTGTGTGCGTTCATGTCCCCATGAGGAAAAATGACTTCATAGAAAATGTGCTTGTTTTATTTGAGAAAGTAAAAGCGGTAAAAGATGTGCTTTTGGTTACTGAGGTTAAGGTTAGGGTTAGGATTAGGTGTAGGTGTAAAATTATATACAGTACGGTGCAAAAGTTTTAGGCAGGTGTGAAAAAATGCTGTAAACAAAGAATGCTTTCAGAAATATAAATAATGATTGTTTATTTTTATCAATTTACAAAATGCAAAGTGAGCGAACAAAAGAAAAATCCAAATCAAATCAATATTTGGTGTTACTACCTTTTGCCTTCAAACCAGCATCAATTCTTATAGGTACACTTGCACAAAGTCAGGGATTTTGTACGATTATAGTCATTATATTATTTTGTAGGATTATAGGATTATAGACCTGTGGTTAGTTCTCCAAGATGTTTGGAACAACCTACCAGCTGAGTTCCTTCAAAAACTGTGTGCAAGTGTACCTAGAAGAATTGATGCTGTTTTGAAGGCAAAGGGTGGTCACACCAAATACTGATTTGATTTAGATTTTTCTTCTGTTCATTCACTGCATTTTGTTGATTGATGAAAATAAATGATTAACACTTCCATTTTTGAAAGCATCCTTTGCTTACAGCATTTTTTCACTCCTGCCTAAAACTTTCGAAGAGTACTGTACATCTAGTCATTATAGGAGTCCATGGAAAGACCTCACAAAGATAGTAATACAAGACTGTGTGTGTGTGTGTGTGTGTGTTTTGTGATGGATATAAATCCAGACTTTGAGTAACTAGCGGCTCACATTCCTGCAGTTTGACTTTTAACCACTTTCATCTCTCCGTCTGAATTCACTCTTCTGACCAGCAAAGATGTAATTGCCCTTGTATATATACACACACACACACACGCGCACACACACACACACAATACTTGTAGTGTTTCACATGTAATATTTGTAATATTCACCCCTTTTTGTTTGATATTTTTTTATATAAAAATGATGGTCAAAATATTAGCAATATTTTGCTCATTACAAATAGTTTTCTAATATTTGATGTAAACTCTTTGAGCTTACAATTTTTCTTCTTCTTTTGGGTAACCACAGTAATTCAGAAACTGTTACAAAAAAATCAGTTCCATTCCAACGTTATATAAAATGTCCAAAATAGTGTTAATAGTTATAGCACTATGACATTACATTTAAAATAACACTACATGTATGGATATAACCCTACATGTATATATCATGTGAACACACAATCAAAGATTCTAATGTAAACGTCCATTAAACGCAGGTTACACAATGGAGGAGTCAAGGCCAACACGAGAGAGCCAGGGCAGAAATGCTTTTCTTCACATTATCCAGAAACTAATTTTATTCTGTATGCAGATGGATTCCAAATGGATTTAAAAAAAGTGTTTCTGTCTGACACTTTATTTTTACTCACAGTACACAGATTGTCTCTGCATAATAAAAACTCTGAAAGCCATCAGTTTTATACTACATAAAAAAAGGGGGGGGGAGTGAAATTTTCTAGTTTTCATCAGAAATGGGCTGATTTCAAGACAGTGTCAGCATTTACTCATCAAACTATGACAGTAGTGCAGGACATCTAGAACACAATAACATAAAGCCTTTCATAAGTCTAAAATCAAAGGTAGAAAAACGTCCCAAATTCTCTTAAGGCTGTATGAAGAATAAAGAAGAAAGAGGGCAGAATATGAAGGGTTTAATTGCCACATTCATACTGTTGTAAAAAACAAGATAATGTGGAAGTAATCCAAAGTATTCAGAATATGTAACTCACATTGAGTAATCTAATGGAACAAAATTACATTTTAGGGCTTGTATTATTGTATGCATCTTATTTTATGTCTATATATTTCTTAGTATTAGACAGTCCATCACAGGTGCCACCCAAAGTCTTATGCCTTAATGTTAATGAAAGAAAAGTCCATTAAACCATCTCTTTACAACCACCAGGCTAAAAAATCTTCACCATGTAAATTTCATTGGGAGTTGCTCTTAGGTTGCTTTTACTGTTTCCTTTCAGCTACTCTTCACTTTCTAACTCTGCTTCCTGATGAAGGCTAGAGATCAGAGAGGCACACTTTTATCTGTCAGGGAGATAACATTGTTGAAAATGGCAGTTTGCTAGCTAACGGCTTGCCCCGAAGTCTCTTTCTCTGCTATCTTTCCCCACGCACCTTTAATCATTTGCCAGGAAATGTAGGCCAGGCATCTCAAAGCACCACAATCCTCTCCTGCTCTCCGGGCCCACCTTCCTGTTGTCTCTTGCTTGTCCCAGACACTGATGGAGGTCCTCCTCACCCATTTTAGCCTGGATGGATGATGCGGCTCCCTCAGCTGTGGCCAGCAGCAATGAGATTTAACTACAGTACTTGGTCACAACAGTGCAGGTGTTCTATTTCTAAATCTGGTAGGTTGCAATCTGTCTGTACTGCATAATCAGTTTGAAATGCCATTAAGTGACTGTTGTTATTAATTCTTTTTTTCTCTGCATTACAGTCTTAAAGAAAGGTGTTCATTCAGCCAACAGAGCTTTTGTAAGGTTAAGTGCAGATGTTGGATGAGAGCCCCCAATAATGAACTGGCAAATACAATCCTCTATCTAAAACATTTTGCCTCAGGATTGATGTTTAGCATCTCCAGTGTCTCCTGCACATTGATAGCCTTGAATACAGTCATACTGAAGCAGAACAGGAGATCAACCAAGCCCATACCTCAAAGTGAGAAACACACAATTGTCCAAAACATCGCATAGCACCAAGAAATTCTACTATCATATATGGCTGGATGTACATACATATATATACACATATACACATATACACACACACATATACATATACAT
>JAVGVS010001993.1:0-13643 GCA_032718565.1 Distichodus sexfasciatus
GTCACAGCTCCCCCTGGACTTTACCCTAGCTGGTCACCGGAGGGCACTGTTCTGTCTTGTATCTGTCATGTGTGGTATGTCAATCATTTCCCTCTGTCCTGCCCCGTGCCTCCTTATTGGTTGGCCTTCCCCTAATTAGCTGAATTTGTCACACCTGTTCTTGTTTAATGCCTTGTTCCCACTTTAACCTGATTTTGTTTCATTGGTCTGTTGTTTTCCGGCGCTCCTTTCCTGTTTAATTCCCGGCTCCAGTTAACTCTGTTCTTTTAATCTATTGGTTCACAATTTAGTATCTTGTTTGGGTTCCTTTCTTCCCTTCTGGTATACAGGTGTTTCAGTTTAGTTAGTCCCCTATTCAGGCAGCTTCTCCCGTTTGTGTCTGTTGGTCTGCTGTTGTGCAACCCCATGTTGGTGTGCTGTATGGTTGCTTATTCTAGAAAAGAGAGCGCTTCAGTTTATTGATTTATGGCCCCTATGCCCGTTTTATTTTGGTTTTTAATAAATTAATGCTTTGCGCCAGTGCCACCGTTTATAGTTTGCCACCAACAAACTTTGTGGCATATACATTTTCACATTAAAGCCATTTTTCAGCACTTCACTGCTGTTTGAAAGAATCAGAATCTTTGAATATTGTCTTAATGTAAATTTTTGATTATTTTACATTGGGTGTAGTTTATACACTATCTTTGTATGATTATTCTCTTTGGAGTAGGAGTGTTAATATACTCTAAAATGTTTGTTGTAAAGCATAAAAGTTTGTGTCTCTTAATTACACAAAAATTGTTACTTTTTGAACAAAATGATTTAACATTATATCAGTTTCTTCAAAAATCTAGATCTTATACTTTTATGAAAACACACCTGACTTATTAAAAACTGACCTTAAGTTAAGCATTTTAAAAACACTTTTCCCCCCAAAATGTCACAAAATTTTATATTGAGCAGTTTGAAGCTTGTATACACATGCACGATATGCACACACATGCAGATATATGGGTCCACACAGAACACGCAGACACACACACACACACCATCCCAGGTTGATGTTGGTACATGATCTGTATAATCTGAACGTTGTGTTTCCCCCTCATTTTTCTGGTCGTGTGTCTGATGCCAGGTGTTCACATTCCCACCCTGATCTGATTTTGATCTGATCTGAGATCTGTTTGGCCACCAGGTCTGATGCTCTTTGTTCTCTTGAGTGACAACAGAGCAGATCTCAGAGCTCGTCATCAAACGTGACACGGCAACTGTGTTGTGATGTTTGAGGTGTGTGATTTTCCTTTGACGACAAATGTGTGTGTATATTTATTAGCAAAGGATGGGATTACACAGCCCCATCTGCTGTCTTTTTAATATCATTGCACAACAAAACATGCGCTTAAACACACAGTATTGCACAAGAACACACACATATGCCACAAACACACATAAACACAGCCTACAATCGTGTGGTTATTGTTTGATGATTTAAATAAATAATAAGGACTAAGCAACGCCATTATTTTATTTTATCTTAAAGTGCAAATTAGTACTGGTTTGGCCACAAAAAATAACACAATTAATAATCTTCCCAATATGACCAAAATATGGATATTTTAACCATTTTATAACATGCATCACACAAAAATTTGTGACACAGCAAATAAGCAAGTTTCACCATTTTCAACACCAAACTTTTAAATTATTTTGTACAATATTTCTCTAAAGAACCTGTCTAGTAAACTTGTATTTTGTCCAAGAACATCAAACACTTTATAATTTGTCTTTTAATTAGAGAGAAAACTTACACACACAAAAAAAATGATTACGGGTGTTGTGTTAAGAGTTTTTTATTGGAGCGGAAATGGAGTCTTTTTCAAAGAAATGCATTCAAGCAATTAGAATAAAAACATTAAAAAATGGAGTCAGTAGGAGACGGCAGTTTCAATAAAGAACGCTCTCTGCCATGCTTTTTAGCCGAGGGATTATTGCAACAATTTAAGACAATTTGCTCTGTCAAAATAAACTCAAACGTGCCGTGAGAGAGTGTAAAAACACTGCTAATTACTGCCTTTGCACTCAAATGCTTTTCCTGAAACGCAGAGGAGGAAAGTGGCTGCGCAAGGCTACTGCAACTCAAATAAGCGACACCCATCTGCCGTGTGTGTGTGTGTGTGTGTGTGTGTATGTGAGTGTGTGTGGACCTCAGGTTGCTTCCTTCTGGCAATGGTTTGATATGCATGCATGCACATGCACGCACACAGAAACACACACACACACACACACAAAGAGAAAGAGAGAGATTCACATTAGTGTAATTTCATATGAGTAGATCCATAAGATGCCATACTGTAATATCTGATATTTCAGCCTGTGGTTTCTAGTTGCTAATGGCAGCCAGACACACAACAAGAGCCAAAACATCATGGAAAACACACAAACTAAAAGAGAAGGGGAAGAGATAAGAAGTCTGACAAGAAGAAGAGAAGAATGAAGGACCCAGAGAGAGAGAGGAGAATACAAAAAGAGAGATAAAATGATGGTCTAAAAATTACTTACTCAAAGAGAAAGAAAGAAAGATTTATGAGAAACTAAATGAAAACCAGATAGATAGATAGATAGATAGATAGATAGATAGATAGATAGATAGATAGATGAAAAAGACAAAAAGGACAACAATTAAATCAAGGACAGTCTTTTCTTGTTTAATTTGTACATTTACATGATATGGCTGGATGGATGGACAGATACATGTTTTTAAATAGATAGATAGATAGATAGATAGATAGATAAAGCGATAGATAGATAGATAGATAGATAGATAGATAGATAGATAGATAGATAGATAGATAGATAGATAGATAGATTGATTGATTGATTGATTGATTAAAGAAGGGTCCGATAGAGAGAGTGATGAGAAATTGAGAGTGAGAAAAAAATAGAGAGAGCGAGACGTCGAGAGAGAGAGCTTTCCTAGAAGAGGAAGTTGTCAGTTCACATCACTCTGTCAGTCTTCCTCATCATTATCCTCATCATTATCATCATCCTCTCTGACTTCAGCTGACTTCATACATACATCACCTCTACATTCGACACATGGCTGAATATAAATCGGTGAGTGAGTGATTGTCATTGTAAACACAGCACAGCACACACTGCACCACAACCACATGTGACCTCTGCATTTGACCCATCCTTGAAGGAGCAGTGGGGAGCAGTGCTTTGGGAAGGTACCTTGCTCAGTACCTTAGTGGTACCTTTACTGCTCCGGTGACCCTCCGATCACAGGACCTACTCAACCAACAGCTCCAACACGTTTTACCAACTAATACACTAATACATTAATACATGAGACATTATTTCCTATTACTAAAATGTTCATTTATTCATAAATTCCCAAATAAACTGTCACAAATAAACATGTAGTCAAAACGTGTTAAAAACTAAAAACTATTAAGAATGACTTTTTTCAACAACAACAACAAAAATTAAAACAAAACATGACAATAATTGTGGAATTAAACTCGAAATGTGTATTTATTGTGAATAAAATCTAAATTATAATATACAAATATCTAAATAAAATGAGACTACAATTCAGCAGTAAAAATGAAAAGACAATAAATGTCTAAATAAATAATCTACATATAATACATAAATTAAAAATCTGTCCTTGTATTTATTTATTTATTTATTTAATAATAATCAAGCAAGTAATGACAGGAGTTATTTTCTACATGATTTCCTCTTTAACCCGAAAGTCTACTTATTCCACACAGGCTTCTGGGTGCTAATGTTCTCTCTCTCTCTCTCTCTCTCTCTCTCTTTCGCTCTCTTATTATGAGGTTGAGAGCAGCACTGCACTAAAAGAGGTCTAGAGATCCTTTAACATCTGAATACACACACACTCACACACACACACACACTTCCTGGTGCTTGTTGCAGGTCAGAGGGGTGAAGCTGATTTAAGCCGATGCATAATTATAGATTTCAGGCCGAGCAATGAGTGGCACTGTAACTGATGAATGTCTCTTCAAATTCATCTATTATTTCACACACACACACACACACACACACACACACACACACACACACACACACACACACACAGACAATGATGGCCTATTATGGCCTTTCAGTTTTTATTTATTTATTCATTCTTTTAAATGAAACTGTTAAAACACACTTTCCAAATTAGCTGATTTCTCCTTTATGTAAATGCAGTCGCCGCACTACATGCTAATGTGGCTAACAGTGAATGAAAGTGAATGGGAACGCATTAGCATTAGAATCCCAGGTGACACTTTGAACCTACTTTTAGCAGAACCATGGAACCCATTTGCTTTCATTGATTGTTAGCATCATTGAAAGCACCATTACTTGTATTTGCTACGTTGGAACAAGATCTCGTCATCTTGCTTCCAGTAAAAACGCAACCCAACCCTCCCCCCACATCACGCCACGCCACACCACACCACACCCCCATTTCTGCCCCGCCCTCTTGGGTAGCAAATTACTCGCCCTTAATGCTAATTCACACGTAATCAGATAAATCGAAAAAGGCAAATCTTTGAAAACTTGTAAAGCAAAATATTATACAAAGTATATCAAAAAACTAGCGGCCTCCAGCCATGTCCTCACACTAAGTCAAGCGGAAACGAGAGAGATTGCCATCCCTCCCCCCGAGTCGCTTAGAGCTCAATAGTAATAAATGAATAAGTTCTCCATCTCCGAGTGGCGCTTATTGCATTTCCGAGGAGCCAAACTTGATTTTTGCGCTTACTTCTTGCGGTAGGGACGGTAAAGGAAGAGCGGCGCGTGGCTCGGCGACTCGAGTGCGCTGATCTCTATCGGGGGCCTCGATGGCATCTGCTTTTCCTCAGACGACTCTACGGCTCTCGCCGCGTGATGAGATAAACCCCGATATGGGACCGGAAAGTGTAGGAAAAGGGAGGGAGAAAAGTCGGCGTATGAAAAAGTTTGATGGCAGTGACATCATCGCATTACAGTGACAAGGTCCAGAACAAGAATACAGTGTTGGGGAAGTAGCTATGCCACTAATGTCACTTATCAGTGGCAAAGCTACTTCTGAAGTGCTGTAGCTTTAAAAATAACTAAGCTTTTTACTAACAGCGTTGGCAAAATGTTACATAGTTACAAAAGATGAAATGTTTTTTTCTCTGTATTTTCAACCACCAGCTGTTTCTGATTGGTGAAGAATTGGCAGAAGTGGCATCTGGTAGGCTACTGTGCCCACATGGTGCACGCTCCTTGCATCACAGTGCGCTCTCAGCAGCTGTGAGATGGAGTTAGAGGATGGAGTCCACCTAGGCGGACATGGCAGCAAGTATGTGTGGCTGAGAAATAACTTAGATGTAGTTAGCTACTTGTCTCTGTAGTTTGTAGTATACCTAACTACTATCTTAAAACAGTAGCTTAGCTAATCATAAGTAGCCTGTAGCTTGAATGGGGGCCGTTGGTAGTTTAATGTCTTGAGCCCGATCGTCCCCGCTACAGAGGGCAGAACAGGAAGTTGTCATTAAAGGCTTTAAATAGTCGGTAAACGTAAACAAACATATGCATGCGGCACATCAACATCACTGATAGAATCTCATCTAAAAATCTCAAACAACAAATTCCACCAAAACAACACCAAACACATAAATAAACAAAGAACAAAAACACTGCATAGGTCTACGTGGAAGAAATACAGCTGTAGAATCTATACTACTATGGCTAACCATGCACACCGTATATCATATGAAAGCAGAGACTCCGCAGATAGCCGTATTACTACTCTCCGATGCTGTGTTGCATCTTCCTTTATTCTGACCCAGTAACATGTACGCTGATTCCACAGTAATTTCACAAGTGTTACCTTTATGATGATACCAAAAGCACAAAAACAGACATCTGTAAAACAGTCTCAGAGCTTAACAGGTTAACAGTTGGGGAATTGGCCCCAGGAAAAATGGAAGTCACTCTCGATAAAATCTGCTAAATGCCATGAATGAATGAATGAATGAATGAATGAATGAATGAATGAATGAATGAGTGAGTGAGTTGGCCCCGGGATCAGATGGTTGCTGGTTCAAGTCCCAGACCGGTAAAGGTACCACTGAGGTACTCACCAGCAAGGTACTGTCCCAAAGCACTGCTCCCCAGATGCTGTCAAAAAGCAGTCCACGGCTCCTGGTGGGTCAAATTAGTGGACTTTAGGGATGTCCCGATCAGATTTTTTTGCCCTCGAGTCCGAGTCTGAGTCATTTGATTTTGAGTATCTACCGATACCGAGTCCCGATCCGATACTTCTATAATACATAAAAAAGAATAAAGAAGAGCGAAGAAACAGATCCAGGATGTTCCTTATTTTTTATTTAATTCACCTTATTTTAACATTCAACAACTCTGTTAACAAACAGAGCACTTCTGTGAGGTAGCTTGAACAATCAAGTAATAAATAACATAAATTCTTCACTTTTGGACTTTAGTGCAACAGTAAATATAAAAAAAGTCTAATATAAAAACAAACAGCACCTCAACTTAAAATACCCGACAGGCATGTAAACAAATAAAAAAATAAAAGTGCCACAGTGTTTGAAAAGCCAGTAATGTGCTTTTAGGAACTGCACTCCTAACTCCTTACTGTCATCACAGTAGTAAGTTTCACAGAAGGAAATGTATGTTTTTCTTAATGAAAACTAACAACTCTACCTTCTCAGGTTTGAGCCTGTTTCTGTTCTCATCAAGGACGCTTGCAACGGCACTAAAAAGTCTCTCACTGTCCACAGAGCTGCAGGGGCCACTGAGATACTGGGTTGCAACAGCAGCCATAGAGGGAAACTGATCAGCATGTTCTTTCCAGTACTGAAGTGGGTTGCTTTTCTTAGGGGAGTTTTTTTCTGAGAGGTAGGTCTGCACTTGAGTTTCTGCTGATGTGTGACTCACGGACCATCCCTGTGACTGCCTCTCTTGTAAGATTTCCTCAAAGGCGATGTCCAGGCTGCTACATGCTTCATGATGTGGTGCCTTGCTCACTGGCTCTGCTGCAGTCTCATTTTCCTCTGGCTCTGCACTGACAGCCCTCCTCCCTTCTGTCTTTCCCACCTCCTGGATAAGGTGTTCCTTTGCAAGCAACAGGTTGGCTGACTTTGTGAAAAAGCTAGAAACAGATAAAAGTAACACACAATTCAAAACAATAAGACAAGAGACACCACATAGCACAGCTCTTCAGTTAGGCAACTGCCTACACATGTACTCAATTAATAAACAATAAAAAAATCTAATCTTAGAACTAAATTACCCAAAACTAAATTAAAAAGGAAGTGAAAAATAATTTGGCTTAATACTGGTGTCTGGTGATGACATGACTTTATATAAACATGATGTACAAAAGGTGTATTTTACTTTTGCTATACTTGCCCATCTTTGTATCTGGGATCTAGAAGAGTGGCGGTGTAGAAGTGTGGCTCAGTTTCAACATCAGCAAAGCGCTTCTCCACTGCCTCCAGCAGAGTCCTCTTCATTGTTTTTATTCCCTGGTCATCATCATCCTCCCGAGACAGAACACGTCTGAGGACTAATGAGTGAATTAATGACTTAATGAATGCATGGGATTATAGTTTGTTTCAAACAACATCAATAAATGTTACAGTATAAAGTGATAAATAAAAATACAAATGACCTGTTATGGCAGGGATCACGTCAGCTGCAGTTGCAGTCTCCCTGCTCACATCCCTGGTCAGCTCTTCAAAGGGGGATAGCACATCAGCAGTCTTATTCATCAGCTCCCACTGGTGAGCTGTCAGTGTTGCTGGTAGAGTGTGCTCAGCTGCAAAGACACTAAGAGCACGTTTTTGTTGCAGTAGGCTCTGCAGCATGTAGAGGCTGCTGTTCCATCGTGTCTGCACATAAGAGAACATGATTCACTTTATTTTTGTGCAAATTAGGTGCAGAGCACGTAATGTATTAGTGGCTTACTAAATCAAGTGTATGGGAAATAATAATAAATATATTAAAGAATGTTACGAGAGGAATCTCACCTGTACATCTTGCTGTAGGCGCTTGATATCCATATTTAGGTCCATCTGTATGTCTTCTAGTCGAGAGTAGGCCAAAGGGGAGTGTTTAAAATGGCCTACAATCTTCCTTGCATTGGCCAGGGTCTCTGTCACGCTGCGCTGAGACAGCAGGCCCTCATGCACACAGAGTTGACAGGAATGGGCGACACAGCCCACACTCGGCACCCCCATATCCCTCATAGCTTTCTTCATATTTGCCGCGTTGTCACGCAAAATTACGTGGACCCGTTGCTTGTCAATTCCCCAGTTGTTTATCATCTTTTCCATCGATTGCTGGATGCGCTCTGAGGTGTGCGATCCGCGAAATTCCTGGACATGTAGGGCCGCACGGCGTAAAACAAAACTTGAGTCAATCCATTGTGCGGTAAGGCTTAGTAGAGACATGGGAGCTACGGACGAACTCCAGATGTCTGTGGTGAACGAAACATGGGGTACATTTGATAACAGGACAAGTAGTTTGTCAGAAATCTTCTTATAAAGGGCTGGCAGAGCTTTCTCGGTGAAATAGCGGCGAGACGGCATTTCAAATCGAGGTTCTACATGCTCCATAAGCATAAGAAATCCAGGGTTCTCTACAAAGGCGAATGGCAGGTCACTCATTGCGATCATTTGTGCTATCTTGGCTGTGATGTCCTGTGCCTTCGCGCTGTCACGGGGCATTTTTTCTCTCCTCTTCAATCTCTCCTGCAGCGTGAGCTGACTCGTCTTCGGCTGGGTTGCCTGGGTAAACTCGCTGTATTGTGTCGGGTGTTTGTTTTTGAGGCGCCGTATCAGGTTTGTTGTGTTAAATGTAGCCTTTTCCTTTCCACCTCTTGCAATCCCAAGTTTACATATCTCACAGTTTGCAATGTTGTTGTCATCAACTTCATAATACCTCCAGACCGCAGACATACTCACGCTTTCCGCTTCAAGCTGCTTTCGTGTTCTACTTTGCCAGCATTTATCCAATAGCGTCTCTGCAACAAAGTGATGTCATGCCGCACGCGTTGCTGTTTCTGTGTGGAGTCAAGAGGTCTAACTCTGTGCCACCGCATTACTACAGATGTGTTAAAAAATAATGAGAATATATATACATATACATCCGAGTCCTGAACAGGAGGTAACGTCCGATTCCGATCGAGTCTGAAACCACGTGATCGGGCCCGATCGGATCTGACCATCCCTAGTGGACTTTAAACTTTTTCCGAGATGTTTTTGTGACCTTTTCCATCCAGATGAGTCACTAGTAACCAGTAATGATATGCAACTCAGCAACTGCGAGTTGTTCACTTGGTAGCTTCACATTTTTTTCTTCTGCACGTAAACTAAAACTGGTGAAACAAATGAAAGTCAATCAGCACCATGGAGAGCGCTCACCTCTTTTGCCGCTTGTAGATTGCAGGATGGTGCCTTAATTTTGGGGACTTGGATCCTCTGTGAGGATGCACTCAGCATCTAATATCCCTTAGTTTCTCCTCTCTCCTACTCCTACTACTGGTGACCTTAACCTGAACCAGCACCACTACGGGGTACTAGACCATGCCGTGGCTCTGATTCTTTTGCTCTATTCACTTTGTGTTAAATAAAATAAACTCCTTCCTTGAGAGCATCTTGTGACTATATCAGTAGAGAAGGTTGATGTCACTATATGTTGTACTTGTATTACTGTATAACTTATGTTACAAATAATTTTGAATTACAACCAGAGTAACAAACCTCTGCTCTAACAGCAACAATAATTTAGCTCACCATCCACCTCATCTTCCACCAAACCAACTCCCGCCTCATAGAGCGACTCCAAACCTGTCAACCATGAGTTTTATCGTCTTAGGTCACCAAGTTACGAGCTGTCTAAAGCGGCACACAAACTGAGTTTATTTGGCTCATATTCCACAAAGAGTATTTCAAAAGTGGACATTTTGGCCTTTATGGTTCATTTTGCCGCCATGAGCAGTCCAGGTTCAGCTCGTCTCTGCTGCAGTTTTATCAGTCGGACAGTAAAGCTCCTCTGAATAAGTCACAGTGAGGCAGTAACTACTTTCGCTGCTCTTTTATTCATACTCACCTTTCATAACCTCCGTCTCTACTCCGTCTCTGCCCGGCTCTCGTATAAGATGGCACGTCGTATCCTGCTAATATGGATGGATTCTCGTTTGTTGCGAGCTAGCACTGTTAAAGGGGCATGAAATCCTCCTGCGTGTTCCTCAAGACCTTTACTAATGCATACAGTGGTGCTTAAAAGTTGGTGAAGCCTTTAGAACTTCCAATATTTCCACATAAATATGACCTCAATTCAACATCGAATTTAATTTGGTTCTTTTTCCAAATGCATTTTAACTTGTACACGTTCTGGCAATTTATCCTTGCCTGAGGCATACACACAGTCAAACCAGAGGCCAAATGTCGCAAAAGTTCATGCAGCTTGCTGGGATCAGACATGGAAAATAAAACTATGTACATACAGAGGTGCTTGAAAGCTTGTGAACCTGTTTAAAAGTGTTTGCAATATTTGCACATAATAATGATCTAAAATCTATTTTTTTACAAAGTTAAAATCCTCAGAGTAGATAGAGAATGTTAAACACATGCAGAGAAAAACTGTAAAATTGGTCTAAAATCTAAGTTTCTCAAAAACTTACATGCATACATTTGCCAGCCAAACAATTCTTTTAAAAGCTAGTTAAAATCAACAATCCAGGGTAACAAGTCAGGCCTTTCAGAATTTCATGATGTTGCGATCACAACTATTAACGCTAATTCAGCCAATCCCCATGAAATCATTACTACCGTGCAATTTCGACTAATTATCGCAACTTTTCCTCAATTTTGATCAATCGTTGTCGTTTTCCGCAAAACTTTGAGCCATACGTCAGCGAACTCACTTTCTTATCACGCTTAGAAGACGTGGGTTATAAAAATGCCTCACATTTACCTTATTTAACTAAATGATTAATGGTTAATAAAAATAATAGTCCTTTCATTTTAATTAATCATTAAAGAATCATTATAAACTTTTACTTTATTGCAACAAAGCATCTAAGAACACTGTGAGTTTCATTACAATTTTTAGGAAAGATGGTGCAAAATCAGGCAATTTTAGGCCACAACAGTCTCAAAAATGGCTCGCGAAATCCTGGAGGGACTGACAAGAATTTTGTAGGTTTTGTCTAATATTTATATAAAAATTTCCATTTTTCCTCTAAGAGTATCTACATGTTGTTTAATAGCATATTGACAACAATATTGACATACTACAAAATTAGATTTTAAAATGCGGTGTTAGGTTTTAATAAACCTCATTGTCACTAGTAATGCAACTGCACATTTAGCAAATATATTAAGATTTGAACCATGATCCTCTGCTTGGTTCAAGACACACAGCTGTACAGTTTCAGGCTAAAAAGTAACTGACCTGAGACCAGTGCTCTCAGCAAAATGGTGCATATGGATCCATAAAGCACCTCAGCGTGAAAGTGCAGTCAACAGATCAGTTTTTATCACTTTGTAGTGATAGAGATCAACGAAGAGAAAGTGAAATTGGATCTCAAATCAGCTGTGCTTCAGCGCTGCTTTATGAACAATGCTCAAGCTCGAGGTCTTCATTAACATGTGATGTTATAAACTTGAAGCGTATGCTGTTCATTTAGACACATCAGAATTAGAATGTTTAAAGTTCTACTCATCAAAAAAGCTTTCCTATCATTATGTCGTCCAGTGTGTGCTTTAAAGTTATGACCGACAGTCCAAAAAAGACATATGAGGGGAAAAAAGAAACAGATGGAGCAAGAAGGACTGATGGATGGATGGATGGATAGTGTGTATGAGGAAAAGGATTGACATATATCAAAGAGAGAGAGAGAGCAGAAAACAGATAGAAATGAAGAAGACGGAGACAGGTGGAGTGAGAGGTATTGAGAAAGAGAGAAATAGAGAAAGAAAGAGCGAGAGAGAGCGACACCTGTAGTGAGAGGGACTAAAGCAATATTTAAACAGAAAGAGAGAGTCTGAGCGTATACATATGATAAAGAGTGACTGATGGAGAGAAAGAAGCAGAGAGAGAGAGAGAGAGAGAGAGAGAGAGTATACATATGAAAAAGAGCGACTGATGGAGAGAGAGAAAGAGAGAGTACATATGATAAAGAGCTACTGATGGGGAGAGAGAGAGAGAGAGAGAGTATACATATGGAAAAGAGTGACTGATGGAGAGAGAGAGAGAGAGAGAGAGAGAGAGAGACAGAGAGAGTACATATGATAAAGAGCTACTGATGGAGAGAGAGAGAGACAGAGAGAGAGAGAGAGAAAGAGTGAGTGTATACATATGAAAAAGAGCGACTGATGGAGAGAGAGAGAGAGAGAGAGAGAGACAGACAGACAGAGAGACAGAGAGAGTGTACATATGATAAAGAGTGACTGATGGAGAGAAAGAAAGAGAGAGAGAGAGAGAGAAAGAAAGAGAGAGAAAGAAAGAGTGATTATATACATATGAAAAAGAGCGACTGATGGAGTGAGAGAAAGAAAAAGAGAAGGACAGGGAGAAAGAGTGAGAGGGTACAGATTTGATAAAGAGCTACTGATTGAGTGAGAGAGAGAGAGGGAGACAGAGAGAGAGAGAGAGAGAGAGAGAGAGAGAGAGAGAGAGAGAGAGTGGTGGAGTGAAGAGCACCAGCCGCAGTAATTAAATAAAATGCTTTGACCAGCCACTCCAGATAAAGAATGATGAGAAGAATTATCACACATGTATTTCATAGTTTCATTCCTGACCCAGACCAAGAGAATGAGTGTTCCAGATGACTACACAACACACACACACAGAAAAAGGAGGGTGATGGGAAAGTAATTCTGCATGTCACAGGGCAGAACGGAGCGACACTGCATTGGAGATGGGTGCATTAATGTCCGCAGTGTGTGTGTGTGTGTCTGTGTGTGTGGGTGGGTGGGGTGTGAAACGGCAGCTAATTAAAAGCTAAAGCGTGTCGCCGCGGCGCCGTCATCCGTAACAGAGAAAGGTGCCTGCCGTCCCTGCATTAATGGACAATAAGCCAGGTAATTGTCATTGTGCTCGAGGTGTCATATCCCGTTAAACGCGCAATTCATCTTCGGCGACAGACGACTAAAACAGGTACGCTGATCTATTTCAGACCATCCTCTCTCAATGTGCTGCTGTTTTTGTTTATCTAATAATTTGTATTAAAGGCCATTTATAATTTGCTGAAGCCCTGAAATAACAGCAGAGAAAATGTACGTTGACATGATGTGATTTGCTCGCTTGTTGGCTTGACTTTTGGTTCTACATAATTATGGTTTCTGTTTGTTCCTTGTTTGTTTGTAGCTTTCAAGGCAAACATGGAGCAAATCAGTAGGGTAAAGGTGGCCTTGTGGCCAAGAGGTCATAGGTTCTAAGTCTAGTTCTAAGCCTGACCCTAGTTCTGATAGTTCCACAACTACCATCACTGGTCTGGTTCTGGTCCTACTTCCAGAACTACCATCACTGGTCTGGTTCTGGTCCTACCTCCAGAACTACCACCACTGGTCTGGTTCTGGTCCTACCTCCTGAGCTAAAACTGCTGGGGTCTCATTTATAACCGTTGCGTACGCACAAAA
>JAVGVS010001994.1:0-13640 GCA_032718565.1 Distichodus sexfasciatus
AAATTTATTCACAACAGTACAGTATAGACCTTCCACTGTTTCAAAACACTAAAAACAAAAAATCCAAATTTTTACCCCACGCAACATAAACGCTCGTTTTTCTCGGAAACCTCCGTCGCGACAAGCGACTGGTTTCGCCGTGCAGAGTCACATATTGCGCGGCCCTACTCCGCGCTCAGAATGTCGGCACCGAAATAACGCCAAAGTTCTGAGTCCTTTTCTAATACGGCGCCAAGTCAAGCAAGCGTAGTGCAGAGTCGAGCGCGTAAAGACGAGAGATTTTGCTCGCGAACGTTCCACGCGTAATGCTACAATTAATTCATCGCAAAACATCGGCATAAACTATCACGCAAATCCAAGCGCCGGGCCGACGCCGAGGACTTTCAAAAAAGCAATTGTCGGCCGATTCCGATATTATCGCGCGTCCCTTGTTAAAGGCAAACAGCGCGAAGCAATGTTGTGATCCGTTATTTAATCGGTTTGAGCTGTATGGTCATTTGTAAGCCAATATGTGACCCTCCACGGCAAAACCAGTCGGATTTCTTTGGCACCAGACTCGTTCCAGTTTTCCAGGCTTACATCTGGAGCCCCACACGTTTCCAGCTTAAATGGACAGCCTTTTCGGGAGCAACTTGGGCTTAAGGGTCTTGCTCAGGAGCCCAACTGCAGTAATAATCTCTCCTGGGATTTGAACTCCCAATATAATGGTCACAACGCAGCATTGCCGTCGCTTTCGTGAGTTTCCGACTACGGGAAAAACATAAACCGAATCGTGAGACCGCTGAAGGTTCACACCTCTAATAACGGTTAGAAGTTGTCCTTTGTGATCGGAAGGTCACCAGTTCAAGTCCCAGGCTGGTAAAAGTACCGCTGAGTTACTGCTGACCGGACGCTGTGTAAAATCTGCCCACCGCTCCTTCAAGGATGGGTGAAGCTGCCTTATCTCAAGTTAAACAACCACACAATTTTATTTTACAACCAAAAAAAGGACATAAGCTGATAATTATTCGAGTTATCACGGAATTTGACCATTTTTTTTATATCCTAAAACAGCTTTGGCTCAAATAAACGCTGACCACATTTTTGTAGAACTGCTCCTGAACCACACGCTTCTGGCTTCATTTCGTAATAAAGCGTTTCAAAAAATAGACCTGATGTCACAGGATGACTAAATCCCAAACCGTAAATTTCCCCCCAAAACGAGCGTGACGTCTCCTCTGCTGACGTCCTCGCGCTCCAAATCTGAGCCTCGCTCCCCCTTCCGATTCAGCAGGGCAGATTGCTACTGTTAGGCTAACTGGCCCGACGTCACCGGGAACAGATGTTTTCCCGGAGTTTGGGAAGACCGGTCGAGCAGGAAGTTGGCGAGGCCTCTCGAGGATCGGTGCCAAGCACGTCTGAGATTGGAGGCGCCCGTCTCGAGAAGGGAGGAACTGAAAGAACGGTGCGCAACTAGAGAGCGCAAAAACGGAGACCGAGGGAAGCGACACATTTCACGTCAAGCTGAAGCTGGGCTATTGATTGAAAATTCAAAGATCGATACTAAGAAGCTGTAATCGACATCATCTGGCTCGCGGTCGCTTATTTGGCTTATTTCTGCCACGTTACCCTGCCAAAACGTGTGTTTTTCTTCAATTAGTTTTAAATCACAACAGTACGATACGCACCGTTTTAAACATATTTACTAGGGATGCATCGATTCGAAACGTGGATCGGATATCGGTCCGATAATGGCTCAAATAGCTGGATCGGGTATTGGTGGCATTGGGCCGATCTACGGAGCCGATCTGTTTTCATTTTTCTACGTTTGCCACAGTTGGTTATGCATCCGAAATTTTTGCTGTGGTAAAGCTGCTTTATTGTTCAACATTCGCTCTAATTCCTACATGACGGGATTCCTATAATACGGCAATGAGCAGAACAAGCAACACAACGCCACGCACCACAACCCCAAAAAGCAAAATTATGTGCGATTATACTGTTTAACTTCCTTAACAACGCCAGCTCTCGCTTGCGTTCCTCGCTGTGTTTGTCTGACATTTTCTAAAGCGTTCCAGTTCAGGCAAATCTTCCGCTTTATTACAGACAAAACCGATATGTGGATAAATAACAAAAACAACCAGCGTTCTACTCACAAAACAGCCGCTTACTTGACGCTTTCAGTGTTTATTCCGCAGTCGTTGCGTTATTGTGTGGAACACCGTCATGCCAAACCGCTCTCGTGTGGAAGGCCGTCGTGTCAAAAAATGCCGTTCCCTTCCAGAAACGAGTCCAAAATGAGTTATAATATCAGCGTTTCTTTATTTTGAAGTAATCAGAGAATATGTTTTACATTCTACACAAAATGAAATATGGAAAAATGCATTGTTTGTTATCAATTCTATATACAGATGGATTCCAAATGGATTCGGTGTTTCCGCCGGTTTGACAGTAACGCTACGAGCTAATAAAACAGACACTGTTCTCACCATTTCCAGTCGTTATATCTACAGTTTCAGCACTTTTACACGACACAACGCTAAAAAAGAATTCTACAGACGCGGGTCAATTTTCATCAGAAACGTGCTGATTTCAAGACTGGGTCGGCGTTTAAAGTGAAAGTGAGTGATTATTTGTCGTTGTGAACACACCACAGCACAGCACACAGTGCACCACAACCAAATGTGATCTCTGCATTTGACCCATCCGTGAAGGAGGAGTGGGCAGCTAGCAAGCACCCGGGGAGCAGTGCTTGGAGACGGTACCTTGCTCATGAGCACCTCAGTGGTAACTTTACCGGCCCTGGATTCAAACCTGCCACCTTCTGATCATGTGGCGAACACCGTACCGTTACACATCAAACTGAGTAGTGCAGGACGTGCTGAACGCAACAACAAAGACATATACACAAAGACTATAAGAAGGGCTGCAAAGGTAAAAAAAACTGCTAGTGGATCGGTACTCCGGACTCGGGATCGGCCGATACCCAAAGCCCAAGTATCGGCGTCGATATCGGTACTGAAAAAGCAGGATCGTCGCGTCCCTAGTTGTCACGTTGTTGTAGGGCAGCGTTTCTCAATCCCAGTCCTCACGGACCACCGCTCTGCACAGATTCGACGTTCCCGACCCACAGCACAGCTGATGCTACTGATTAGCTAATTAGCAACGTAGGACCGGTGCGCGACAGCGCAGGGAATACCGAATATGTGCAGAGCGGTGGGCCACGAGGACTGGGAGTGAGAAACGCTGTTGTAGGGCTTGGTTAAGCTGGCAGCTGAAGTTAAACGTTGTTTTATTCAAAAGGAAGCCGCCATGTTAGCTTAGGCCCAGCTCTGGCGAGATCTCACAGCGTACTCTCCCTCCTTGGATGTTAGTTCTGACCGTCAGTGGGCAACAAAAACCAAAACCCAAAAACAAAACAATTGTCCGATTAACGATAATCGAGTTTAAAGGCTCAATAAATCGTGATATTGATTTGAGATCAAATCGCCCAGCCCTAGGTTCAGCTTAACTCTCGGTCCTATCAAATTCCCAGGCTCGAGTTGATCGGAGCAGGTGTTATCAGTGCCCGGGCGTTCACTCCATCTCCAATGCAAGCGCTTTTAAAGCATGAAAGCTTTTAGAACGAGGTTTAATGTGAACGCTTTGTAGATGATTAACCAGGAGACGCTGGAGTGGAGGAGTGTGGGCGAAAACTATTTCACTGCAGGAAACGACAGGAGGCCAGACGACATTCCTCACCAACGTCACCGCCAGCAGATAACACACAAGGTCCTGTAACACAAGCACACACTACTGGTGACACAACTGACACTTTTGGGCCTGAGCCAATTTGTGTGTGGTCGGCACGGCATTCGCAGCTATCTGACCTTTAACCCCAGTGTGTGACTTCAACACGAGTGATTCGACATGAGTGAACTATGAGATTTTTTAAATATTATTTAATTATTAAGAAAAACACACCCATACACACAGTCCATCTCATTTGTACGACAGCGTATTAGGGCCATTGTATATACAGTATATTAAAAATAAATAAAACAGGGTTGGGGAGGGGGGAAAATATACGAGAAAAAAGTCTGAAATTCTGAGATTAATGTCATATATTTGCGTGAAAAAACTCCTAGATTTGCAACAATAAAGTGCAAATTTTCGAGAGTAAAGGCGTAAATTTGCTAGAAAAAACTCGGATGTTCTCTGATACCGTAAAGTCATAAATTTGCGAGAAAGAAAACGCCGAAATCCTCTGACATGTAAGTAGTACATTTACGAGAAGAAAAAGTCAGATGTTATCTGAGTAAAAAGTGGTTAAAAAAAAAAAAAAAAAACTGACAAGAGAAAAAACGTTGGATATTCTTTGAGATCAGAAAGTCGCAAATTTGCGAGAAAATGTCAGATATTCTCTGAGATTTTAAAGTCACAAAAAAGGAGAAAATCACAGAACCACAACGCCTGTGTGAAACTTCGCCACTGGACGCTTGACACGGAGGCACAAGCTCACGGTGAAGAGGTGGAACACGGCTAAATCAGGTGAGTTCACCTGTGTTGAAATGAGACGTGTAGAGTCGTCAGGTTGTGTTTCATGTCGTGTGTATTACGGTAGATCACGTTTGTTCGGCGGACGAAGTCAATTTGGACTTTATTGTCGCAAATTCATGAGAGAATATCTGAGCTTTTTCACGCAAATATATGGCGATCTCAGAATTTTTCTCGTAATTTTACCCCCTCCCCAACCCCGTTTTATTATTTTCATATAGATATATACACAATGGCTGTAATACGCCATTGTACATTTGCAGACGTTTATAAATCAGCATTTTAAAAGATAACTTTTAACGTCTGAACAGACTAGAGAGGTAAGTGAAAGTGATTATTTGTCAGTGTGAACACACCACAGCATCTGGAAGGTACCTTGCTCACGAGTACCTCGGTGGTACCTTTACCGGGCCAGGATTCGAAACCCGTGACCTTCCGGTCACAGAGCGATTTGTGCTGATTGTGATTCCAACAAAGGGGTTTACGCTAGAGTTGAACTACAACTTGAACAAAACTCTAGGCCCAGAACTTTACTTTTAACGCTGCACAATTTTCCACTGGCCGATTTTTTTCCCACGGTTCCCACAAACTTAGAATCTATGGAAGGGGATCGCTGCCGCGGACCGCCGACTGAAGAACCTAGTCTCTTCTCTCAGTTTCGTAAGCGGCGCGTGCTCTAGCGAGTGAAATGAATTAAACGCAGCTTCGATTGACGAAAAATTGCCGCGTCCGTTTTAGTTATTCGTATAATCGTTTCGGCTCTAACTATGACACGTCACTCACTTTCACTTTCACGATTTTAATGAGGACACACACACACACACCAGATTTACCACACTCAATCAAAACCAATCCACAAATCTCCCACATTAAGACACGGTGGGGTCAAACCGGGCCTTATTCTTGGGGCATAGGCGTCACCTCACATTTGCCCATATCTCTCTCTCTCACACACACACACACACACACACACACACACAACCAAGGCGCTCACTTTGCAGCGTTGCAATAAGCGCCCCTGGTTTAAAAACAGACACTACGCTGTGAGAGCGAGGCGCTTTGCAATTCAGGAAACATCTGCATGTGGTTTGTATTCCCTTAGACCAGCTCGACGCTGCCAATTAGCGCACAGGAAAACACACCTCGCAAAAGAAAGTCATTCAAGCTGATCTCGACTCCCCGCTTGATGCATGTTCACTGGTCAGGGCGGGAAGGGAAAATTCACATTGACCGCTGCTCAATTTCAACTGACCGTGAGAACATGGTATCGGCTTCACAACACAACATATGGGGGGCGCAGGGCGGGTGTCTTTATATAGACGTTGATATAAAATCGAACACACATCGCTATGGCGACGCTTGGTAGCCTAACGGTCTGGGAGTTGGCCTCGTGAAGGCTCAGGAGAAAATTCACCAACAGTGGCCGCTTAGGATGACCGATTTGAAAGGGTGGGTCGCTTTCCATCCTTCCACCGGCGTTGGCGACGTCAGGTGAGCGCGGACTGAGCGCCGACCGTTTTTCCGCTTATTGGAGCCAATCGGGGCGTCCACGTGGGAGTACGTGACCCGCGTTCGGTCAGCTCCTTGCAACGTTTTCTTGGCGTCAATTGCAGCTGAATCCCGACGAACGCGAAGAAAACGTCGCTACTGTGTTTACAGACGGTCCCGGGTTTGAGACCAGCTTTTGAAAGTGTATCTGAACTCGGTCTGGTCATGACCTCGGGATTTTATCGAAGAGGACTCGGGATTTTATTTGGAGACCAGCCGAGACCACAACGCTGAGAATATTACTATTAAAACTCTTTGAGACCGATGCGGACGTTTTACGTTGTTTATTAATTAGTGTTTTAATAACTTCCTTTAACTTACAGAAACCACACGCATACATACCGTCAGAATCACAAGACTCTTACTGGACAACTTACTGGACATTATATTTGCTACACCACCAGTGACTCGCTGTTTAACCGACATGGACGTTCGTTCACGGTGTTCGCCCCGTGATCAGAAGGTGGTCGCAGGTTCGAATCCAGGGCCGGTTAAGTTACCACTGAGGTGCTCATGAGCAAGGTACCGTCCCCAAGGACTGCTCCTTGGACGCTCGTTAGCTGCCCACTGCTCCTTCACGGATGGGTTAAATGCAGAGGTCACATTTGGTTGTGTTGCACTGTGTGCCGTGCTGTGATGTGTTCACAACGACAAATAATCACTCACTTTCACAACTATTTGGTTACCGATAACCAAAGAGCGAGCTTAATATAGACCCTCTGAATGAATCACAGACAGTGGGTCATGTTTGTTCCACTGACTGACCGTCACTCCCCTTTATGCGGCTGCCACCTTCCTCTTTCCGCGCTCGGCGAGGGCGTCTTTGCGCAAGAGTGAGCAATGGTGTCAAATCGGCTCTTGCGAGGCCAAGCGGCCGCTGGAAACCAGCATCAGCCCACGCTCGGTTTCGACCGCGCCGCCTCTCTACACCACCCAGGGGCAAAGCAATCCACTTCCGTCCAAGGGGCCTGATTAGAGATTCGTTTCAGGTTCCTCAAGACTCCTTACAGCTTCTAACTCGGTTGGGAATATTTTTTTTGCCTTGCTCTCGTAGTAGGACATATGTAAGACGTTAGCGGAAGGGGCCGGCGCAGCGTGAATTCTCTCACCGCGACGACGAAATGACAACGCGCCGAAGCGCGTCGGCGTCCCTCGGTCAAACCCGTTCGACCGTTTAAACGTCCGATGTTCGAAGTCTCTCATTAGACAGATGAAATATCTCGAACGCGCCCTCAATTCACGTCTCTCGAAATATGCATCGTCCACACGGGTTAAACGGCGAGTCGTGTGGGCTGGTGGACGGCAGAGGGTCTTATTTTGCTGCCACCCGTGGTGTAATGATCTTCCGTTGCCAAAATGACAGTTTGGAGGGAGATGAAATCTGAGTAGGCGTCTGCAGTGCTGTCGAGCAAAACAAAAAAAGAACGCAGAAATGACAAAGAGAAGTTTCAAACACTCAGTCAGCGGTGCGGCGAGCGAGGAGGAACAAATGTGCATTTTAACCTCTGTCACAGTTTTCCCTCGTAAAGTAGCATTTCATAACACGGGACGCAAAGCTCGAACCAGCACAAGTGCAGACGCAGGCACTTCAGCAGTCCATTAGCTATAACGAGCTGCTCTAGTGTTTATCTGAAAATGGTAGGACGTCTAATTATACCGTTTATTTAAACTGCACTGCCACTTATAATATAAACTTCACACACATTTTAGATGAAATATTTCAACCGTAAAGCAGAGCCTCGAGGATTTCGCGACGTTGCGATCGCAACTATTACCGCAAATTCAGCCAATCCCCACAAATTCAATACTGCTGCAAATAACGATTATTTTGATATTTTCCGATTGATCAGTTATTAATCGGATGAAAAATGAGGAAAAAGTATTTCAGCATTTTTTAATAAACCAAAATGGCTTTTTTTTAATATTTTTCTATATTTTTTTTTTACTCTCTAACGTTATAAAATGGAAAAAAAAATTCTGATTAATTGAAGATGAAGAAATATTGAAATAATACTGATTATTTGCCCATTTATTTTTTGTCAATTTGGACTCATTAGGGTCTATAATTCATTTTGAACTACGTTTTTGCGCAAGACGGCGTTCCACGTGAGAGTCGCGTCACAATATTCACTTGATATTTTCAGTGATTATTCCGACGTGTGTCCACTACGTCGGAATAATCACTGAAAATATCAAGTAAATGTCTGTACTGTGAGTAGAACGCTGGTTATTTTTGTTATTCCTCAGCTAAAAATGAGTTTTGTCTGTAACAAATGGGAAGATTTGACTGAACTGGAAAGCTTTAGTGAGTGACGTCCCTGAGAGAGTCGTGCGCTAACAAACCGTGTGTTTACGTCTCAAAAAATGTCATTTACTTGTTTCTACACAATTACTTCAGTTTTTGTGACGGCAAGACAAGGCACTGGTTCTCGTCTCCTTCTTATTCTTCTTTTATGGCGGTCAGCGTCTGACTTAATGCTAGCTTACTGCCCCCACATTAGCGGGTAGTAGGGGTGGGCGATATATCAAATATACTCGATGTATCTCGGCTTGTTCCACGTGCGATGTAGTAAATGACTATATCGTGACCATCGAGTATAAATCCTAACGTTATTGTTAAACAGACAGCACGTACTTCGCTTTCGAGTTTTGCTTTTCTGCCCCGTCAAAGCAGACAGCTCGCTCCCCCGCCCGTCCAGAAAACTGCTAGCGCATGCGTTTTGTACCGCTTTCGTGTTTCGCTTCTCTGCTCGCTCCCCCGCCTACGGCGTCACATCAGTGCCGAAACTAGAGCGCGCAAAATGGCTTGCCGCAAAAATTCTGCGGGCGTAAATTTCAAAGTCGCGAGCGCAAATGTGAAACTCGAGAGCACAAAATTAAGAATCAAGTGCGCGGTTGTGATAATATTGTGCGCAAACTGTATTTTTCCTCTCTCGAATGTCTTTTTTCCTCTCGAACTGTTAAAAGTCCTCACGTGCAAAGTAGATTACCAACGAGCGGCCTTTTTTGCTCGAGTGAGATTTCTACGTGTGCGGTTTGAAAGGGGCGGGTTTTGGCAGTTTGGGGGCGGGGTATTGGCTGTTTCGGAGAAAGAGGAACGGCGACAGGTAGGTTAAACGCAAGTTATAGCTTATCGACCTTATAATCATAATTTAATAGTTAGGTCTTACACGTTTAATAAGCACGCAATCAATGGCTCCCCTTGCCCACTTGTCTGTCCCCAATATAAAGTATAAAGTTTGCTATATTATACTTTGGTTTACAATAAAAGCATTTACTATGTTAAACTTTGGCTAAATTCATTATATTGGTGTCATTTTATGCAACATAGGGTCGAATTTATCATTTATAAGGTGATTTAGAGGAAATGTCAAGGTATTGAGATATATATCGTGTATCGTGATACAGCTTACAAATATCGCAATATTATTTTGATGCCATATCGCCCAGCCCTAGTGGGTAGTCACTGTACGTATGTGTATAATAACGCAGACCCTACTAATCGATTATTAAATTAGTTGCCAACTATCTTAATAATCCGCTTTAATCGATTAGTTGTTGCAGCCCTAAAATTCATGACTACCGGACAATTTCTGACCAATCATCGTGGTTTCCCGCAAAACGTTAAGCCATACGTCAGCGAACTCCCTTCCTCGTTGCGTTTAAAAGACGCAGGAAACGTGTTTGATAAAAACGCCTCACATTTACCTTCAAAAATAACTAGATGATTAATGGTTAATAAAAATAAGTCGTTTTGTCCGCTTGATGTTAATTAACTGTTAAAGAATCGTCATAAAAGGGGGCGAAATCGCAAAATTTTCCGATTCTTTGACTCGCTCTTGCAACCTGCAACAAAACGCCTAAAAACACAGCAACTTTCATCGCAATGTTTTGGAAAAGCTGCTGCAAAAATCAGGCTTTTTAGGCCGCGGCGATCTCAAAAAATGGCCCGCGAAATCCATGCTGTACCTGCTGTTTTACTGCAAATCGCTCGCTCAGTGCAGTTTCTACAAAGGAGAATAAAGTTGTGTGCTCGGATTTTCTGCTTGATGGTACTGTAGATGCGAGCGGGAGGAATTTTCCCCTCTGATATCAGCACAGGAAACATCTAGAGCTGGGAGCGGCAATGTTTCAGCACAACAGCTAGCAAACTATTTAGCCTCTGCCACTTTTCCATTAGGCATGGATCGCTTTCCCACTAAACCTCCCACTAAAGCGGACGAGCCAGACCCGTGCTACACAGTATCAGAATTGTTCTAACCGTCATCAGACGTTGCCTTCAGTCGATTTCTCTTCAACGTGAAGACGCAACGGGCCTCATTCACCAAGTTTTTTGACATAAATTTGTCCAAACTTCTGAATAGTATAACATTATACCAATAAGCTAATGAGCCTAAACATAGACATGTTATTTTTGTGTAAAATACACAAAGCAGTGAAAACAGAGTCTCACGTCATCACGCTTTGCCACACCTTTCCTGTGTCCATCACATCTGACCTACGCTTTCAGCGCACTACGGCATGCAAGTGGAAAGCCAGCCTCCACCCTGCTGCCTCAGTGCTGACCAGTGCACTTTTGGGATTAACGACCAGAATTGACCGCTGTGTCTCAAACGTCACGCTATCACATTAAATAACCAAAGAGTTCAATACACTCTCAGTATGCTTAAACAGTGTTTGGTATTATAGTAAGCAGTTTTGGGAGCAGATCCAATAGAACACGAGGATGTCCAGAAAGCAACGGACGGTACCACTCAAAAGACACAAAAGAACTTTCTGGAAAGGCAAAGAGAAGAGGGTAGATGAAGGCATAAAACTGTTTGTTGCTACGCATTTTAACAGTTCTTGCAGAAATGAGAAGCGATATTTCCCTTCCAGCTGGACGTGCTGAAATTTAACTGGTCAGCCAAAACTTGGTGTCCAGATCTGTGGTGTGCATGACGCTGTTACGTGAAATATCAACGATCGTGACACTCCAAAGTTACCTGGCAAAGTTCGTGAAGTCTGTATAAACCTCTTGAGTAACTCAAATGAGCCCAGGTCCTCATTGCAGTCTGTAGGGATTTGGTGTATCAGAGCATTGTTTATAAAAAGGAAGGACACGAAAGGCAGGAAGACATTTCTTGTGTGTGTGTATGTGTGTGTGTGCGTGTGTGTGAAATCGGCTTGACGAGGCTTATCACATGCTGCTAGGTTTACTGGAGGGGAACCTCTTCAGCTGTACACCAAAACGCACGCTCTCAGCAAACCTGACCTTTAAATTCAAATTCGATTCCACGACTGGTAAGGTGAACGGAATGAACTAAAGGTTTTCCATCCGATTTTTCACAGCCTACAATCCGCAAAGGTGCGACAATGGGCTGAAAAGCCTGAAGAGGCTTTAGAAAATGACAAAAGCTCCTTAATTCGCACTCCGTTTTGGAAATTGTGATGTGTGATAACAGGAAACAACAGAAACAGCAGATTTGGAGGTAATACACGGATTATGAAAAATGTTCCATGACATATCTAAACATAGTGCAAATACTCCTCTTTCCAATGAGCATGATTCAACCCCTCTACCCGAGTATTACAAGAACAGTATCACAAAGAGGCTACATTATTAGCACACAAACAGTCATGCAGACGTCAAGCCTTAAGCAGTGATACACATCCAGATGAAGCAAATGATACAGTTCACCCTTTCCTGTGCAAAATCATACACCATCCCCATATGGCAAATGGAGCACAATTAACAGCATATATTATTTAATAGCAGATAAACTGCAATGTCATTTACAACAGCTGATGAATGAAAACGTAAACCAAAAATGCAGAAGTGAAACATGGATTATTAAACCGTTATGAGTGTTGTCATTGCACAGTCTGAGTTTATATATACCGATGTTGAATGTACTATCTCCGCTTAGTCTACGTGGGAGTTAGTAAATGACTATATATTGTCATAGAGTACAAACTGCCCCCCGCCCCTCTTATAGGCCCGTCTAGTACCTCTATATTTGTGATGATGAGTGTGGTTTTGTATGTGGAGGGACCGGGGAAAGTGTCTGTAAGGTAGATGTTGCGTTCAAGGGGCAGGTGACTTGGTGCAGGTGAAAAACTCCTGAAGCGAGGTTTGAGGCCACAAATAAATATGAGGAAAAATGCTTTCAACACGGTGTAACAGTATTACAGTTTGGGGTGGGATGCACAAACATCACAATATAATGGAAAAATTATTTACAGGATGTTTTCCATGAGTAATCAGATGGATGGATGGAAAGAAAGATGGATGGATGGATACTGTGTGTTTTTTCCCGTCCTCCCATCTCCACAACACTTTTTGAGGGTTTTGAGGTTGATTTTCGCTTCCTATGCCTTTTAGAAAATCCAGCAAACAGCCGGGGTCAGTTTTCCTACCTGCTGATGACGAGTCGTCGTGCTCGGAGCTCAGGTATCCATCACTGCGCCGCTCCGGCTCCGGCTCCGGCTCCGGTGTGCTGCGTCCCGAGCCGAACGAGCCGCGCGGCCGAGGCGGCACCAGGGGCGACAGTCTCCCGTCATCGCTGGAGTCTATCTCCCGGCTGAGGCGTGAAGGCTTCTTCTTCAGACCCTCACCGGTGAAGCTGGCCGTGGGGTTGAGCAGGTTCCTGCGCACGAAATTCTCGTTCAGCTCCACGTCCTCGTACTCGTGGTCGCTGTCGGGATCCAGCGAGTCACCCGCCACAACCGGCACCGGAACCGTGACTGGGAGTGGAACTGGAACCGGCACCTGAACCTGAGCCGGGAGTGGAACCGGCAGTGATATCTCCCTCTGAATGCTGGGAGTTTTACGGGGAGGCACCAAAATGGGTTTCCCCGTCTTACTGCCCCTTGCCATGTCTCTGGGTAATGGCGCGACGCTGATGCTGCTCAGGTCCTCACTAACTTTACTCCCGATTCCGGGCAGTTTCACCCTCAGGGGCACTTTGATGCTCTCGCTTATCCGTTCCACTTTGGGAGCCGGGACGTCGCCGTCAACTTTATCCTCATCTTTCTTCTCCTCCTCCTCGTCGTCTTCCTCGTGTCCTTGCTCCTCCAGACTCCTCCAGCGCTCCTTGTCGTAACTTTTCTTCTTCCGCGCAATGGTGGTCTGCAGGTAAATCACCTTAAACTTCTCCTCAGACAGCCTCTGCTGCAGCACCTTCATGTTGCCTTTGCACCTCTCCAGCTCCCTCTCCACGTCCTCCACCGTGTTCAGCCTCATTTTCGGCACCTCGCCGTCGGGAAACTCATTTCGCCAGTGTTTCTCGAATTCCTCCTGTTCCCACATTTTCGAAGCGCCGCCTCACGACGGAGGAGTTCCACCAAAATACAGTCCACAGTCTCACGGAGGGGATTCTTCTTCTTCTTCTTCTTTTTTTTTAAATGTCGGTTTTCCCCACAGAAAAGAAACAAAACTGTGGTTTTAAAACAAGGTTTAAAAAAGTAAAAAGGCTAAATAAGTGCTCATTTTAAGCTCAATTACGTCCAGCGTTGAAGCTGCTCCGACGAACGCTCCCATGCGCGAGATCAGTTTACGAGCCGAGAAAAAACTTTCTGCTTCCGCTACACTGGAA
>JAVGVS010001995.1:0-13631 GCA_032718565.1 Distichodus sexfasciatus
TATCTACTGTTTTCAGGAATATATCTATTATCAAGGTATATGTATACATATAATTCTCTCCATTTATTTAAGCATTCCAAGCGTTTAAGTATTTCAAAAACTATAAATATATATCCAAAACAAGCGCCGTATTTGGTCACTATTAAAAGTTTGAGAATAAATATTATACAAAACACAATATCTGCTGTGTTTCTCTGCAGTGTTTCTGCCTTCTTTCCCCCAAACCATGGCAAACGCTGAGTGTTTCAGTGTGTTTTGATGGTATTATTTTATTTGTTTGGAATGAAATTTACATTTCACCTTCTCTATCTATCTATCTATCTATCTATCTATCTATCTATCTATCTATCTATCTACTGTATAGAGTTGGCCCCATGAGCAGAGGGTCAGTGGTTAAATTTGAGGTACTAGTGAGCAAGGTACTGTCCCCAAGTACTGCCATAAAGCTGCCCATGGATGGGTCAAATGCAGAAGTGACATGTCATTGTGGTGCGTTGAACTACATTTTTACAGCGGTTGGTTACAGTTTATCTGTGTACATACCTGGGGCATTTGGGAAGCAAATCTCCAATAATATTACAGGCCTCCTTCTCCTCGAGGGCGGGGCATTCTCTCCCTCGACCAATGGCAGGCTGCGTGATGGTTCGACTCCGCACCCGGTAACCCGGAGACAAGTCGGAGGCACGGCAGGTTTTCGAGCATGGGCTCCACGACGACCAATCAGACGTCAGACAGTCTTTGGGCATGACGCAGGACTGGAAGGTTCCGGGTCCCTCGTCTTGCGTACAGAGACTGAGGAAGAGGAAATATAGTTTACGAAATGAAAATGATCGAATTATACAAGGGTATAGAACTGTGTGTGGACGGTGGGGATGTGTCCACATCATCAATGATTTCGATCAAACCAGAGCCTAACGCTCCATGAATGTCTAGCATAGCGTGTCTCGTTGTAGAAAGGGTTAAATGATTTTCTCTACTCGAGACCCTCACGAACACACAACACCAATATGATTGACATTTCCTGCTGACGCATGAGTAACTGATTTTTCAAAAAATTTCTCACTTTGCATTCAGAATAAATTTCATTATATTTGTATTACACATAAAACATGTTGCTACAGGTTCTTGTGAAATAACACATTTTTATCATTTTCAATTTACATTTTTTTAATTTGTCATTTACAGGACGTTCGGTTAAAAAAATCTCGGTACACACTAGAACTCACACCATAGTTGTTGACCCGCAGCTGATTATTGTTGTTATGGTTACCATTGTCGCTTGTGGTACAGGTATGTAAGGAAAGTAAGGCACGCACACAATCAGACTAAACACGTCATTGTTTGAAGGAAACTGTGTTTCAGGCGACGTCCACACGACAACGATTTTTGGTCAATCCGAAAAAGTTTTGCATTCTTGAAATGATACGTGCGTGAAGGCAAAATGTTTTGAATCCGCCAAACGAAAAATACCACAATTGTTGTCGTGTGGACATAGCTTTACTCGTTTATACATATCCATGGAATCCAGTGTTTTGCAAAATCTTCACTTTGGATGTTGTTTTAAAAAAATATGCATTTGAGGTGGCTAAAACTCAGTTTTCAGAACGAGAGGCCCAAAAGTATAAACAAAATATGTGTTTATAAAAATATCTACATACATGTAAACAAGCCCTAAGTGTCTCAAGAGTCTGGGTCCATCTAAATTTTTTTTTAAATATATATTATCTGTTTACATTCACCATTTTTCTTCATTAATATTTCAATGTTTATGTCAATTCCGGGCAGCACAGTGGTGCAGTGGTTAGCGCTGCCGCCTCACAGCAAGAAAGTCCTGGCTTTGAACCACAGGTCATCCGTAGGGTCTTTCTGTGTGGAGTTTGCCTGCTCTCCCTGCATTTGCATGGGTTTTCTCTGGGTGCTCTGGTTTCCTCCCACAGTCCAAAAGCATGCACTGTAGCTTAATTGGTGACTCTAAATTAGCCTGAAAGGGAAGGCTGAAAGCGATGATGCTGAACTCAAGCGTTAGGTTTGAGTATGTAGTTCTGGTGTAGTTCCAGAAGCACTGATGGTGGTGATGTTATGAATATAGGAGAAACTATATGTTCCATGTTGGCAACGCTGTGATTGGTTGAAGTAAGGTTTTAAAGTTTACCGAAGTAACTGCCCACCTAGATTTAAAATTAAAACAAGCGGTGTATTGTCTAGTTTGACTTTGTTTCAATCTTATGGTTGAATTCTTCATGAATGCAAGAATAAAATCACTAGTGTGGTGTTGCTCACTATTATACATCCCTGCTTTGCTGCAAACAAACACCACGAAACGCCAACAGCCCACACCATGGAAATAATAACCGCTGATGATGGAGTGTCGAAAATCCAGCAAAAATATGCAGGGTCATCCTACGTAAAATTCACCAGAGACTAATGATGACGCGCCACGTTCTTGAAGCGGTGTCCCATCTTATAAAGGTAGATTTCAACCCCTGCTTCTTTACACTCCATGACAAGGGCCAAGGGTGAAGGGCAGTTGGTGGCGTAACGGTAGGGTGTTCGTCCTGTGATCAAAGGGTCGCATGTTTGAATCCTAGACCGGTTACCACTAAGATACAGAGGGGTCAAATGCAGAGGTCACATTTCATTGTGGTGCACTTTGTGCTGTGGTGTGTTCACAATGAGAAATAATCACTTACTCACTAAGCCGTAGTGCCAAGGGGTGAAATGGGAATCACCCTAAATGTGCCTCTGTGAACAAGATTAAGTCAGTGACTAAGTGAAGCAGCACCATGACATTTTGTACACTTTAAGTTCAGTAAACAAACTGGAATTGTAGTGTGCGTTAATGAACAATTAGGCCAGTCAGAAGTTCGACGAAGGAAAAAAATGAAACACATGAATATCAGAGACCTGTGATTACAGGTTTTATCCTTTAATTACCAAAAAAGAAATGAAACAAGAGAAGCAATTCTACGCAGAGTTCAAATTTAATCACCTATTTAGCGTAGCTGGTATTTCTCATAAACAGAGACAACCTCGTAGCACAGTCAAGGATGCGAAATAACGTTGAGACATAACGCAACCCATGATTAGAGAATAGTTGGAGAAATTGGTGCGCTATAATTACTTATGTTTATTATAAAGCAGGCGTTCATCTCTCTTTAATTTTACTTGGTAATTAAGGCTATAATGGGACAAACAGCCCAAAACTCAGGTGGGAAATACTTATTCAAATCACTACATTTCATTAAGAGCGCGCTCAGGATTCATAAAGGAATATGGTAATTATACAGCGTAAACGGCGGCTTGCTTTGTGGATTACAGTCATGACTTCCCTTGAGCTGCATAAACTGCCAACAAGCTGTCAAAAAACATTCTGTAAATAGAAGTGAAGATACTCTGTGCCACCTCAAACACAAAGATGCTTCCAAACAAATGTTTTACTGGGGTATTTAAGGTTCCATATTATGAAAGCTCACTGTTTCTGCTCTTTGGACATCCATTTGGGTCCGTACTGCCTCTACACAATCTGTAAGTGTGTTATAAATGGTGAATTGTGTTAGTATTAATTTACGGACACCAGAAATCGTGTGCTGTTTAGATTTCTCCCCTACTTCTACGTCACAGTAGGGGACGTTTGAATAATTCCACCTTCCTATCTGAGAAGCTCCGCCCACCAGGTAGAACTGCCAGTGCTTCCTGATCCTCCGTGTTTTCTTGCAAGCGCTAGCGTAAGAATCACAATGAAGAAGTCTACCAGCGGACACGCAGTGTTGTGTTGTTGGCTGCAAAGACCAACATAATTTCCCTCCATGGTAAAGATAATCTTGTCGACTAAACTACCGATCTCAAAGGAACACATTACAATGTTTACATGAAATAGGAACGAATGCGGCAGTGTCCGATTACGCTTTTCATAACTTAGCAAAACAAGCACTGAGGATTGTGCTGAGAAAACGCTCAGGAACTGAGGTTTTGACTGCTCTCAGTGCAAAAAATGTGTTCGATGGACACAGACCCTTAGTTGGCAAAAACCGGATGGTGTGTTCTAACCAGTACAAACTAGGATTAGCCACCAAACTTTGTCTCAATGAGGGGGCACTTCCAACTGTCTGTGGCAAACCTGCAGATGAGGGAGATGTACTTATAAATAATGACATGTTTCTTTTGCAGTTTAGCACCAACTAACAAGTTGTTCTGTAGTGTTTTAGCCATTTAGCATGAGCCAACACTATCTGATTTATCTGATTCTAATGCCATTTGTCTAATAGAGCATGATGTCATTTATCTGATTCTGATGTCATTTGCCTGATAGAGCATGATGTCATATGTCTGATTCTGATGTCATTTGCCTGATAGAGCATGATGTCATATGTCTGATTCTGATGTCATTTGTTTAATACAGTATGACATTAGAGTGAAGCGTGTCACAAGGCAGGAGATGTGTACATCCTGACAAGGTATTAAGGATGCTTAAACTTAAAATATTTGTACAATTTTATTGTCTATCATCATCATAAGATGACATCAAACAATGTGTTAAACATTTCTTTTTATGATATACACATATACAGTATTAGGCTTGTTGCTTATTTACACGTTTATGTGCTTGTTCTTAAATGGCGTAAGTCTAAATAGAACGATTTTTATAGAATTTTATTTTTAAGAATTAATGATGTCACTTTCAAAAAGACGCATGTCAGAACGACGCAAGGTGAGGTATTAGTGTATTGAGATCATTCTTTAATGATTCTTTAATAATACTCTGTTGTTTATGTAACAATGTGCTGTGTTTGATGCTTCATGTGCTATAAAACAGGTATTATAGTGAACACGAGTGAACTTGTCCACTACAGTAGACAAATAAGTATTTTCATGTCTCTAGCGAAGATGCTTTTGTTCACATGAAAGGCAGTTGTTCAGTGGGCTTTGTTTTAAAAAAATCTCAACACTGTGCATATTTTTATGTATTTTGGATTTGCCAAAATATTTGAAATCTGAGGATCCAAAGAAACAAGGCAGACAAGAGCTAACAACCTACACTGTCTTGGCGAGGAAATGGGCTGACTGAGGAGCGAGTGTACATCAAATCAAAGTAAACCCGTACCCACGTCATGCACCTCTGCCTCTGCCTTTTGAAATCCTGGAGGAGAACATGAAAGGAGAAAGCGAGTGAAACGAGAGATTTTCTGCTTGTAGATGCAGAAAAGTGGCGGTGTAAAATCCGGTGTTGGGATTAAGTCAGGACGATCCCTCCTCATCAGGTCACTTCACACTTTTCTTTCCTACAATAACATCCCAAAAAATAGGTGTTTGCCATCGAGCGGGACCCGGCTTAGCTCAAGTCAATTACACCAAATCGCAGTTGTGTCACAAACTCTAATGCATATGTTGTAATGCAGCTCCTCCAGAGACCTAAAATGCATTTTTTGTTCATTGTAGTGGACACGAGTCTCCTCTAAGAATGTGCAAATATATTTTTGTCCACAGTAATAGACATGAGTCTATTACCACCGAGAAATCTAAAAAATGATTTTTTCTCCATTGTAGTTGACATGAGCACCCTTCAGAAACACGTAGTATATGCATTTGTGTTCATTGTAATAAACATGAATCCTCTCCAGAGTCTAAAAATGCATTTTTGTCCTCTGTAGTTGACATGAGCCTCCACAAGAGACCCAAAAATGTATTTTTGTTCATTGTGGTGGTGATGAGTTTCCCAAAAAAGCATTTTTATCCACTGAAGTGTACATGAGTCTGTTCAAGAGACCAAAGATTTATTTGTCTACTGTAGTGCAAACAAGTGGATACAAATGTATTTTTGTCCATTATAGTGGACATGAGTCTCCTCCAGAGACTGCAAAATACATTTTTTTTATTGTATTGGACATGAGTTTCCTGAAAATACATTTTGGTCCACTGAAATGGGATCAAGTCTTTTCCAGAGGCCTAAAACATATTTTTGTTCATTAAAAGAGACTTGAAAACACAGTTTTATCTAGTGTAGTAGAGATTTGTGTACTAAAGATACAAGTACCAGAAAATACACTTTTTATTGCAGTGGACATGAGTTTCCTCCAAATACTTAAATATATAATTTTTTATAGACTGTAGTTGACATGAGTCTCCACAAGAGACCCAAAAATGTATTTTTGTTCATTGTAGTGGACATATGTTTCCTGAAAATACATTTTTGTCCACTGAAATGGGAAAAGGTCTTTTCCAGAGATTCAAAAATGTATTTTTGTCCTTTATTCTGGACATCAATCTTTTCCAACGACACGAAAATGCAGTTTTATCCAGTGTAAAGGACATGTGTGTCCTCCAGAGACCTGAAAGTATCATTTTGGTTTACTGTAGTGGACATTGGTTTCCTGAAGATGCATTCTTGTCCATTATAGTTGACATGAGTCTCTTTCATGTGTAAATGTAAATGAGATGTAAAAATGCATTTTTATCCATTGAAGTGGACATAAGTTCCTTGAACATAAGTTTTGTTCATTGTAGTTGACATGAGTCTCCTCCAGAGACCTGAAAATGTATTTGAACATTGAAAAATCCAGGTTTTACCCATTGAGTGGAACCTGGCTCAGCTCTCAAGTCAATTATGCTCAAGCACAGCGGCGTCACAGGCCGTGATTCTAATACACATATTCTAATGCATGTTAACAACTTAATGCCGGTGCCGGGTCATGAGCGTGGCCGTAATAGTTGCATGACTAACTCAAACCGCAAGTGATGAGTGTAAAGTGGAACTGGAGGCCATGAGAAATGGTTTATGCGGAGGAAATAGCTCTAAAGTAACGTTTGGTAAGCGCTACGCCCGCAGGCCTCATTATCTCTAATCTGCGAGGCGTCTACACCGATAACGAGAGGAGGACGAGGAACACATCTCAGCAGATGATCTGATTTAAATCCAGGCCTGGATACCAGGAAAAATAAAAGTCAAAGCGCAATACAACCATGACAACACTTATGTTGTCCATTTAGTGTCCAAAACATCAAGAATGTCAGGATAGTACATGCTGCCCAAAGAGCATGTTTAGAGCTGTCTGATTCTGTTTAGTTCTGATGACTGGTTCTGATCTTACATTAGATTCTGGACAGTAAATTTGATGCTATTTGTCAAATTCTGATGTCTGATGTTCATCTGATTTTGATGTCAACTCTGGTCATTTGTTCAATGTTTGATTTTGATGCGATATGTTTTCAGTGTCTGATGATGTCACATGTTCAAGTATGATTATGATATTTGTTCATTGTCTGATTATCATGATAGTCTGATTATAAGATTATTTGTTTCAGTGTCTGATTATGAAATGATATGCTCAATATATACTTATGAGGTCATTTTCAGCATCTGATAATGTCACATGTGATTTGTTCAATGTCTGATATCACCTGTTCAATGTCAGTTTGTGATGATTTTTGCTCAATGATTCTGTCATTTCTTCCAGCGTCTGATTATGAGATAATTTGCAACAGTGTCTGATTATGAGATCATTTGTTCTAGTGTCTGATTATGAAATAATTTGTTCAATGTCTGATTATGAGACAAAATGATTTCAGTTTTCTGATTACATCATGTTTAAGTAAGACTATGACAGAATTGAGAATATGAGATCACTTGTTCCAGTGTCTGATTATAAGGTAATATGTTTTCAGTGTCTGATTATGTCACATTTAAGTATGATTATGATTCAATTTGTTCAAAGTTTGATGTCACTTGTTCAATGTCTGATTATATTTGCTTAATGATTCTGTAATTTGTTCCAGTGTCTGATTATAAGAATATTTGTTTCAGTGGCCTGATTATGAAGTCATCTGTTCAATGTCTGATTATGAGGTCATATGGTTTTATTGTGTCATTTATTAAAGCATGATTATATCATTTGTTCAAAGTCTGATTATAATATTTGTTCAAAGATTCTGTCATTTGCTTCAATGTCTGATTATGAGATCATTTATCCAGTGTCTGATCATGAAGTCATTTGTTCAATGTCTTATTGCAACATCTTTTCAATGTATGATTATGAGGCCATGTGTTTTCAATGTCTGATTATATGGTTTATTCAAGTATGATTCTGATGTCAGTTATTAAATGTCTGATGATATCACTTGTGCAATATCTGATTATGATGATATTTAGTTAATTATTCTCTCATTTGTTTCTGCTGACATCATTTGGTCAGTGTCTGATTATGGGATCATAAGGTCATTTTTCCTGTGTTTATTGTCATCTCTTTAAGATTCTCTTTAGGATTCTTTAACTCCTGTCCTGCTTCTGAAGTCATCTGTCTGATTATGATGAGAGATTATTATGTCATTTGATCAGTTCTAATGCTTTGTCTGCGAACATTTGTCTGATGTGTCTGATTATGTCTGAAGAACATGATTCTTATTATTGTAATGTTATTTGTCTGTTTCCAGTGTCATTTATTACTTGTCTGATCTGATGTGGGAAAAAACAAGATCTCATTTGTCTCTGATTCTGGTCTCATCGTTTTGCTTTTAATGTCATTTATTTTCATTTAACGTCATTGTTTTGTTTTTGATGAGCCTGCTTCTGATCAGATTCTAATGTCTAATGTCATATCCTTTTTCTGATTTTGATTATGACATCCTGTTCCTTGACTCTGAACTGTAAACAGACACAATACCACGACTGTAAACAGTCCTGCCAATACCACGACTTACCAGCATAAAGCAGATTAACGCAGGTGACGATCTGATTTTCTCAAGGCTAAATCTCCAATCCCGCTGCTGTTCCCACTTCTTTACTACTGGCTATTTCCTCAACTCACTGACACCTTACGACAAAATCAGGATTTTACTCTGACCCAAGCTTTTGTCCCACTTTTTGGGAGAAGTCATATAAAGGTTGACACAAATCCGGTTGTCCGTCTTACCTGAGCGCCACATTCTTGCCATCCCCTGCAACGCAGTGCACCTGCCTTGTCTGGTATCCAATCTCCACCCCCCACCATGTCCTGGGGTCCGGGTGGTGATGCCGGTGCAGGTGACGGTGATGTAGGTGATGATGCGAGTTTTCGGCATGCCTCTTCACCTCGTTCGTCTCCGAATCCAAATCCGAATTGGGCGCCGTCCTGGACCAGCTCTGGATTTCACGACACTCGCTCCATGGCCCCACCTTCAGGCTGTAGCGATGACCCCCATTGTGTCCACCTTTACCATCCGCCCCAGTCCCCGCCACACCCGCCGCCCCACCTGCAGCCAGGCAGGGTGTCATCAGGTGCCCACAGGAGCGACTCTGCGCCAATTCAGGGCACCCGTTCCCTCCATACATTGGTGCAGCCAACACCTGGCGAAGGCGGTGCTGCAAACCGGTGCCGCACGTCCGACTGCAGGTGGACCAGGTGGAAAATTCAGAGACAACACAGTGCAGTGGGCACGGCACCAGGCAAGCCTGCTCCAGTGGGGGGCGCAGTGAGAAAAACTGACAAATCCGCTCCGGCACCGCTGTGCCGTTGGCCACACGAACGCAGTGTACCCGCCTCCGCTGGACTCCGTGCTGGGCGGTGATGCACTCATTTGGGCGTGACCTCAGCTCGTTGGATGAAGGAGGATGATGATGGGGATGAGGAGGAGGTGGTGCCAAAGTGCAAGGCCCCCATTCCGACACTTCCCACTCAAACAGATCCTGGTGCCACTCGCACACTTTAAAGCAGGGACGTCGGCTCTCTGGACGCTCTGCATCAGGGCAGTTGGTATGGTGTGTGGTCCTGCCCTCGGAGTGGACACACCAAACTGCACGGGTCTGGACACCTCCCGAGCCACACTCCTCCCACGTGCACAGACTCCACTGACCTGCAAAACAAAATTAAAGAGAGAGCAATCAGTATTGTTACATGCCATAGTGCGGGTGGGGCGGTGGTGTTTAACTAGTAGGAAGCTTCTATCTGGACCAAGATTTTTGGGTCAGTTGGTGGTGCAACGGTAGGGTGTTCACCCTGTGATCAGAAGGTTGCAGGTTCGAATCCAGGGCCAGAAAAGTTACCACTGAGGTCCTCATGAGCAAGGTACCGTCCCCAAGCACTGCTCCCCGGGCACTGCCCTTGTTAGCTGCCCACTGCTCCTTCATGTATGGGTCAAATGCAGAGGTCACATTTTGTTGTGGTGCACTGTGTGCTGTGCTGTGGTGTGTTCACAATGACAAATAATCACTCAAAAAAAAAAGATGTCATGGGTTTACATCCAGCACTACCACCAGTGGGTTTCTTTGCAAGACCATCGACCCCAAGTTGCTCCAGCGAAACTGTCCCTGTAATTAGGTAATAGACGTTGCTATGGATACGAGCATCTGATAAATGCTGTAAATTATTATTTGAGTCAAAACACCAGATATCAGGATCCAAATCAGACAATTGATATTTGAATAATGGTATTATAAAAGCAGACAAATCAGATAAAGAACACCCGAAACCGGCACGTCAAAAGCAAGCAAATGACATTAAAACCACAGAATCAGACAAATGAGATCAGAATCAGACAGGTGGCAACTGATACTGGAAACAGGGAAATAACATCAAAATTTGACAACATAATAAGAATGATCATCAGACATCATAATCTGATAAATGACATCATGGTATCTGGGGATAAATGTAGTTTTTTTCCAAAATTATTTGTTTTATTGGTAGGATCCTTGCCTCTGGACCATGAGGTCAGGGGGTTAAATCCTAACTCCAGTGTTACCATTGCTGGGCCCCAAAATGAGACTCTTAACCCCAAGTTAATTCAGGGAGACAGTCCCCACAACTAGGTGCTCTGCCATTCTTAAGGTGGTTCCATCACTGTGATTGGCTGTGCTGAAGCTACTTGGTTGATCATCCCTTCAGGATATTGTGGAATCAAGCAACCAGATGTTTAACATGTGCCTGTGTATGAACACCCACCTCCCCAAATTAATAATATCAATAAATGAAAGTGAAAGTGAGTGATAGTCATTGTGAACAAAGTGCACCACAACCAAATGTGAACTCTGCATTTGAATCATCTGTGAAGGAGCAGTGGGTAGCTGACGCAGGCAGCGCCCGGAGAGCAGTGTTTGGGGACATCACCTTGCTCATGAGTATCTCAGTGGTAGTCCAGGATTCAAACTGGCGTCCTGCTGATCACGGGATGAACGCCCTAACCGTTATGCCACCAACTGCCACAGCAAATAGATGTTTGACAGAAAGAAAGGAGATAATGTTTATTGAGTTCAGCTTAGTTATGGCTCTTAGTCTCAATGTCTCGCCCAAATCGATTGTTCTTCCATTTACATTAACACTATTTAGCATTTGTGCTTTTCCAGAGCGACTTCCATTTCCTAATTTCGGGGATAGTCTCCGTGGAGCAACTTGGGGTTAAGGGTCTTGCTCAGGGACCTAATGGCAGTAATGCTGGAGGTAAAATTCGAACCCATGACCTCTTGATCCAGAGGTGAGTGTCCGACCGCTAGACCACCACCACCCCCGAGATAACCATCACCATATGTACAAAGGTGAAATATGATACTGGTGAAAAATGAGTGACAACACGTTCATCAAAAGTCAGAACAAACCCAATGAAACAAATGCTCAATAACACCAGCCTAGGCTAGGCTAGTTAGCATTAGCAGGCTAACTCGATGAGATAAACTTACTATATCACTACACTTACTGTATGTCGGCTCAAAAATACTTTTACGATGAAGAAACCAGTCTGCAGCTAGGACTAGTTAAAGTGTGCTTGGTTGATTGTGACAAACTACATCGTTGACGTAAATCAGAATAAATACCATGCAAGTTAGCAGAGATATGTTTTATCATCAACCCACAGAAATCAGGTAACGTTAGCTGAGGTAACTTAGCTAGCTGCTAACAACTTAACCTCATAGTTGTCAATGTAAGAGGAGGCAGATAACCCAGAACTTTTGTCCAGTCTGCTGTCTGGTGTTGTTGACTGCCTGCAGATCTGGTAGACATTGGATACAGCGATGCAGGGCAGCTCCTGCAGACATCTACTGTAAATTGCCATTAGTTGAAAGTATTTGTGTAAAAAGTAACCACAGACAGAGAGGTTTCCCGCTATCGGCAAAGTTACTACGCTGGAGTGCGTTTCCCAAAGGTGTAGTTGCTAACAAACCCAAATAAGTTGCTAATGTACACTATGTTAGTTGCTAACAAACCGTTTAAGAGTGTTTTTAGTTTGTTTTATTGCTTGTACAGAACTTTGGACTTAATGTGTTTTATAAATAAAATTTAACTTATGTGGTACCAAGTCATTTTTAAATGTGGGCTTTAAGGGTTTCTGCAACATTGAACAGAACTAATGGGAAACATTAAATTTTGTCTTTTAAAAGTGTCTTTTAATGTGGGCAGAGGAAGTCCAAAGATATTTTTATAATTCTTTGAAGTTTTCCCTTTCTGCTTCTGTGCAATTTGCCATGCCATGCTGTGATAACAACACTCTCAGTAGAGCAGAGATAAAAACTTTAAATAGCCCTGCAGACAAGTTAGCTTTCTTTATTGTCCTGAGAAAAAAAGTGTTACTCACATTAGAGATGAAATGATGCATTGATCTACATCGATTCAATACCCAAAATCATCGCTACAAAATAAAAACTTCCCTCGGATTTCATATTTACTGTAAGATCAACTTATAGCAAACAAAATATAATACATATGGACCTCATTCACCAATATTTTCTTACATTCTTTTCTTAAATTAGTTTCTAAGAAAGTTGACATTTGAATAGTACAAATTATGGAATTGAGGAAAACACAATATGCTAATGTTTTGCAGTAACTTATACAGTAATACGGGTGTCCAACACGTTGGTTGCTGAGGTAGGGTTGGTAGATCACATGGCATTAAAAAATATTTAGATGTTTGCCAATCATCTGTCCTCATTATGGCATTTGCTACTCAACTGATGTATAGGGCAGCCCGTCTGAAATCTCGTTGTTTCTAACACATGGGTCAGTACGCATGCGCAGGTAACCGTACATGCTACTGCAACAACTCCAGGGAGCTAATTACCTAGTTAGCTTTCCAATTTATAAAATAATACAATATAAGGGCTGTCATAAGACTCTGCTATACACACACACACACACATATATATATATATACTGTATGTGTATGTGTGTGGGTGTTTGTGTATGCGTTTGTTGTTTAACATTTGTAAAGTTGGTAGATCATTTGTCTTGGTCATTTTAAAAGTTTCTCAGAAAAGAGTGGGCATGTCTGCAGTAATACATTATCTTACGTTGTTAATTGGTTCCTTCAGTCAAAAAATGTAACTTAAATCATAAGCATAAATCCCCTTAAAAACATACAAAGGCGACCTACACCCACTATAAAAAAACCCAAAACCTCTTTAATAGCGCTGTGAAATAGAAATACAAGTCATATAAGTTATATATAAATATATATAAATTGACTATATTACATTTTATGATATATTAGGCTTGTTATTGGTTATTTACAGTTTTATGTTCTTGTTTTTAAATGGTGTGAGTCTGAAAATTGGAATAAAATGGTTTTTATAGAATTTTTAATTTTCCTTTATTACTTAAAAATTAACAACGTAACCTTGAAAAAGATGCATCAACATCGTAAAACTATTCACATTACTTCCAAAATGATTA
>JAVGVS010001996.1:0-13628 GCA_032718565.1 Distichodus sexfasciatus
ATATAATATATATTTATATAAAACATAAAGAGAAAAATACTTTCTCAAGTACAGACTGAGATAGATAGATAGATAGATAGATAGATAGATAGATAGATAGATAGATAGATAGATAGATAGAAAAATAAGAAAAATAAAATAATCACTAAACGAATAAAAAGATAATGAAAAATGAGTAAATTTAATACATAATAAATAATTAATATTGTAGGGTCATTAATTAAAATACATCTAATCTACAATATACATACACAATACACTGCACTGAAACATCACCATCCATTCTCCCCTAATGCTTGTAAATGCAGGTGTGTGTTTTCTTGTAAGCGCAGATCTAAGTGTGTGAGCACTGAGTGTGTGTTACCTTTGCCTGTGATGCCTGTGGGTGTGTAGATGGTTTTGTCGGTCTGGACGAATATGTATCCCGACTGGAAGGAGACCATCACCACTTTTTCCAGCATGCTGTCGGGGAAAACCGCCTGCAGGTAGACGTACTGCTTCTCCAGTGGGTTGTTGCTGAAGTAGTCCTTATTGTCGGGAATCTGGTTCAAAAATATGCAAATGTCAATATTCAAAATATATTTTAAATACCTGAGAAATGTACAGACGGAGAAATGAGAAACCAGTCTGATATCACCAGCTCAATTCCCATCTGCTGGGACGAACCAAATGTAAATTCACTGTAAAAAATAATTTGATCAATTTGACATGTTAACATCATTTACTTTCACTTAAAACATTTGGAATCTTCTAATGTTCATCAAAGTAAAAACCTATGTTTTAGCACTATGCATTTAGTTGAAAAAAAGGTTATAAATCTAGTTGCATAAACGATTGTTTTATGTTTTGTAGTAAATAAAAAGTTGTGTTAAGTTTTATGATGTAACAATTAACGTTTATGCATTTAACCCTAGTTTGTTCAATTAGTCATCTTAACATACTATCATTTATTTCTCCACATAATAACAGATTCACTTTTCAACAAAGTCATGAAAACACATGAAAATTAGTTGAAATTGCATTAATTACTGTGTTATGGTGTTACAAATAACTTTTATGAGTTTAACCCTAGCCCTAGATTCCAGATGTATCTGTAAAATGTCACACATTCTGGGAAAGAACCCTAATATATTGCTGTTTTGTGAAGTATGGAGTAATAACAGATTCACACGTCAACAAAGACATGAAAAATCATAAAAGTTGCATTAGTTATTGTGTAAGTTGATATAAATGAAAGACGAAGGTTAACATGACAGATTAGAACATTTTAAATAAATCTTTATTAATGATAAAAATAGAGCAGTTCAATATAAAGTGATGTTACAGTTATGATATCAGAATGATGTTTTCATTGGTTGGTATCTGAAATTCTGGGTTTTTGCTGATTTTACCTTTATGTCTACAAGTGCTTGAAAATTGTTCCCAGCGTTGAGCAAAGTCGAGCTGGACGCCAGTTCTCTGGTTTTTTGAGGATAGTTCTTCACCAGGATTTTCACGTTAAGTTGTCCTCCTGCGTAATCCTGAGCCTCTACAAACACCTTCTCTGTAGTGCCGACCCTCAGCAGGTTTGGGGCCAACATGACATTTCTGAAAAAAAAAGAACAGAATTAAGAAATAAAAAAAAAGCCAGAACTTCGAGTTATTGTCAGAATTATGGGATAAATGTTTTTTTCCTCATCCAGGTGGTGGAAACATGCTTCCATACCAAACCTACATGTTCCTATGTAATTAAAGAAATAAAAAATAAGCAAGTAATTCAACTATAAATGCTAAAAATAAATGAGATAATTTGCATTTGTAAGGAATGCTTGTCATAATTTTTGTTATATATTCATGCTTCTGATGAAGTTAAAACTGACATTTTTTGGCCTTTTTATTATCATTTATTTACTCTGACACATTCATATTGTATATAACTTGTGTCTGCTGGACTATTGTGAAATACACAGTTTTCATAATTTACAAGATTTTGGCAATTTAATAAATATATGCACAAATGTTGAATATACAGTACATTTATAAAATATTTGGGAAAAGAAAAGATAACATTACATGCCTAGTACATTTGAAACATACATCTGTAATTATTTAATAATACATAATGGTGAACCACCTCTAAAGTATATATACATATATATATACGTGTGTACATGTGTGTGTGTTCATGTATTTATCGCATTGTGGTGACCTTTTTGTCCCCCAAAATCAGTTTTTTCAGTTTTGTGGGGACATTTGAGAGGTCCTCATGAGGAAAAATGACTTTATAGAAAACGTGTTTGTTTTATTTGAGAAACTAAAAGAGGTAAAAGATGTGCTTTTGGTTACTGAGGTTAAGGTTAGGGTTAGGGTTAGGTGTAGGTCTGAAATTATATACATCTAGTCATTATGGGAGTCTATGGAAAGACCTCACAAAGATAGTAATACAAGACTCTCTGTGTGTGTGTGTGTGTGTGTGTGTGTATGATACTCACAGTGGATCACATTGTATGATCAGGGGAAAGGAGAGAAGAGCGGCGAGACACAGCAGCTCCGTCTTCATGCTGGCTGTGCGGTTCTGCCTCTGCCCGAATGAGAGTGTGTGTTAGTGAGACTCTGTGCCTTTATACACACACACACACACACAAAGTCCAACAGTGCAGCTCCCTCCTCTTCCCATCAGGGTGATTGTGTAATGCTGGGGTCTATTTGGCTTGCATGAACATAACCTTGTGCAAAATACACACACACACACACAAAAGTCAACGCACCTTTAACTCACAATTGCCTGCAGTTCATCCAGATCTCCTTAAGGTTGAATGAGATTGTCAAGGTGCTCGTATACCACACACACACAAACATGGACACACTTGCAGGATGAGAAAAGTTTCCTCAGAATCAGGTTTAAGTTTCTAAGTTCTAAGTAAGGTAAGGCTTACAAAGAATGTGACTTTCACTTTAAAAGGAATGACAGTCATTATTATAGAAAATATATATAGTGTTTTCCTTATTCATTACCCCACTTTCTACTTAAAATTTCATTTTAGTTTTATTAGTTTAATAGCTTTTGTATAAATGTAACATGCAGTTTGCTTATTCATTCATTGATTTGATTTAATAGTTATTCACAGATGTAGACTGAGAAAATGCAAACTACTTAATTATTATTTTTAAAGCTAATCTTTAAAATGTTTTTATTTAGTTGATTTGGTGGTGGCTTGTTAAGTATTGCTTTGGGATATTTGATTTATAGATCACTAATTTCTCTGCATTTGTTTATTTGCACCTTTCCCCCCGATTTATGTAAGATGTTTACAGGAGCTCTAATCTGAAGCAAGTAAAGAGTTAATTGCTCTAAATTCCTGTAAGTGTGCAGTCGTGTCTGTGGGTATCTACTGTGCAAATTCAACCTTTGATAATTTGGGAAGGCTCACTAGAAGTCCACTATTGATTACACACAGGTCAGCAAGTGAAAGCATTTGTTTCTCCCCATATACAGTATATATAATGTATATTTAAAGCATATTTTTGTGAACCACACTTACATAGAAACTTACACTTTCTTCAGATTTCAGCTCATATTTTCATATTTACACTTATGTCTAAAAAACACTGTTTAAGAACCTGCTGAAAAGAAGAGAGTTGGGACGTGGAAGTTCTACTCAAGCAGCTTGGCCTAACTGCAGGGTTCATTTTCACTTGGGTACACACACTGCAATAGCTCTGCTCAGCAAAGGTTTTCTCATAATCATATGTACATTTACATTCTTTTTGTGTCCATTATATCAGATACAAATATATTTAATAACATAAGATTTTAATTAGAAAAATGTATAAAAAACTTCAAGCAATTTTAAAACATACAGTATGTAGAATCTCTACTAATATTCTGCATCAAATCTTCACACCTACCACAACTGGACTCTTTTAAAATGCTTCATGAACACAGCTCTGCAGATCTTCTGGCCCAAAGTAGTTTAGTATGTAAGTACTTTGTTACTGTACTTAAGTATTAATTTGAGTACTTTGTACTTAAAATGAGCATAATCAACATTAGAAACTTTTCTACTTGAGTACAGTTAGAATGAAAGTAAAGTACTTTTTACTCCATTATATTTCTACTGCCAGCAGTCATTACTTGTCAGATTTTGCTGCCTAATTTTGTCTGCAGTTATAGAAAGAAACACATATTTGTACTTTTGGAATCAGATCACCACCTGCAGGCTTGAAGCTGCAAAAATCCTAAACCTTAAATTGGTCCTGAACATTTTAAATCATATTTTTGTACCATATTTGGATCATATTTAGAAAGCAAGCAAATTAAGCACTTAACTAAAGTGTCTGACATGAACAGGTCTGAGTGAAAGTGAGTGAAAGGGATTATTTGTCCACAACTATATGAAACCTCTACATACCCATCAGTGAAGGAGCAGTGTGCAGCTTTTTTTGGAAGCACTTGGGGGACGGTACCTTGCTCATGAGTTCCTCAGTGGTACCTTTACCTGTCCGTGACTTGAATCCCTTACCATTACATATGAGAGAGAGGAAGAAGCTCATTGAACTGAGCAAAACTGAACTGAATTAAGAGACAGAGAATGACATTTGTTTGAAATGAACTGAATTAAATTGAATCGAATTAACCTGAACCACAATGAATTGTAGTGAAATTAACTGAATTGAATCGTACCAAACTGAACTGAACTGAGCTGAGAGAATCGAACCGAACCGTTCCGAACTGAACTGATATGAATGAGGAGAGACTCGGACGGACAGACGGAGAGATGATGGTATGATGTGATTGGTGCGCGGGCGTCATGTGACTCCTGATGACCGGGATGCCGGTGTGTGTGAGTGCTTGTGTGTTTTTTGGGAGGCAACAGGTGCGAGTCTCTTCTCACACTCCATAAACACGCTGCTTCCGTGACTGCGTGTGTAAGTGTGTGTGTACAGTGGGATGAACGGCAAGCTCCGTGCTGGCGGCGCGTGTCTTTACCTGAGCGCGAGCCCGTACAGGTGAGTCCGAACCGAACCGACCCGGAACTGTTTCCTCGCGCATCGCGCTCCCGCTGTTCGTTAATCGCACAGATGACATGGAGAGGACCACGTGATTTTATTTTATTTTTTCTGGCGGGAGAATCGATTTTATATATTATAACTAATGTTATCAGTTTAATTAGTGTTAAGGAAATTAATGTTAAAGAAATCTCAGAGAAAAATCCGAAACCAAAACGCGGCTGCAGGAAACTAACGTCACCGTTTCGCCAAACAGGACAATCTGCATATCTATACCTACACACACACACACACACATAAACACACACACACATAATAGAGGTGTGCAAAAAATGTAATCAAATCGCCATTCTTTTTCTGTCTATTCAAAACCGATTCATGCATTCCAAAAAATTTATTCAAACATAATTGCAGTAGTTTAATTTTCCAGACACGAGTTCAGCTCTCCAATCCTCTGTATCTGCCCAGATAGACCTCCTTCACGTGAGCATGAAGGAAATGCAGTCAGTATGTGTACATAGACATTACAAGTAGTAAACTACATTTGTTTCAGTGGATTTTTGTGTTGATTTGTGTTAAATTGTGAATTACTTGTGATTTTTTAATCGATTTTGAATCAAACCATGAGATTTTCAGAAATGTGCACCCCAAAATAATCATACAAAATACATGAATAAATGATCATACTAAAATCAGTTCATTTTAAAGAGATTTTCTTGCCACTTTCTCATATCACTTCAGTTTGTTTTCTTTCATTTCAGCTAAATTCAGTTTAATGGCCATTTTTCTCCCTGTCAGTGTCTTTCTTTCTTGTACTGAGTTTCTCCTGGGTGATTGTAATAAATGTTTTGTGTTCATTCTACCTTACAGTTCTCCACAACATTTTACATTTGTAGCTCAAGTCAAGTAAATGTGTATCTTAGGGTGACCAGATGTCTTCTTTTCCCCGGACAAAATGTATCCAGCCGGGATTCAATAATTGTCCAGGATTTAATTCTACTTCAGCCTCAAATATTCTTGCATTGGATTTGCGTTGCATTCTCATGGAAGTTTCCCAAACTGGTCACTTCACCCTCCCCATACTCTCTTCCCCTCTTTTTTCTTATGATCTTACTGCATAAATTGAGTGGAAGGGAGTAGCGGGATGGCAAAGCAACATGGCAACTTAAATATGGTCAGTCTAGTGTATCTGCTATTTTTACTTGATTTAGTGTGAACTTTTTAAAGCTGAAACTACTTCAAGCTGTAACACATGAGCAACACTCCTTATGTTTGCCCACTCAAATATTCCAACAATGTGATAATTATTGCATTGGAGCTTATTTTTAATATAGACGTGAGGTGTTAGTGTAACCCTGTTTTATGTGCTGTGTTGGTGTTTCCTGCTTGTGATGATAATCTTTAGAGGACTGAACAGTTTCAGACTGTGTTTTAATAACGCTGACCCTGGATCAGTCTTATTTGTTTGCTCTAATCATTAACCTCATTAACAACGTTCTCACAATCGCCCAAACAGTGGACTCATTTATGTGTGAGTGTGAGAGTGCGAGAGGAATTCAAAACTAATATCTTATCTTATCTCCAGGTAAAATCATCCATCAGTTGATCAAATGAAAGAGGACTGACTCAATAATGCACTAACTGTGGGGTGAGTTTTACACACTTCCTGAGGCTGTTCCATTGACTTCCATGTTAAGTCATTTTTTGCAGACTATACTCATTCTCTATCGCTTAACTTCTTGATTTTGTGTGTATTTGTGTGTTGCAGTGGACTCAATGGCCGTATTGAGGCTGCCAGACGTGTGTGTGCCAGGCCTGTTTCTGCAGCTCCTGGCGCTGCTCAGTTTGGCTCTTGTGCTCTTGTCTTGCGTTCTTCGATGGAGACGCCAAATGGAGGGAACGTACCAGCCCAACGCTGAGGAGCACAAACAGGTGCAGGGTCAGCACCCCGAAAAACCACGGCTCACCGTGCCCCTGCCCAAGGAGGAGAGATTGATCTAAGATCTACTCACAAAAAAACAAGCAACAAATCTGCATCCCAAAATGCCATGACTCACTTATTCCCTGCCCTGATCTGAGATCTGTTCCTGAAAAACCACAAGACCTGAGTTCCTGAAAAACCACAAGACCTGAGATCCTAAAAAACATCTTGTTTTAACACACTCTTCAAATTCTTGAGTTAGATCATGTGGAAAACCTTGTCTTGTCTCGTTTTGAAGGCAGAGTAACGGCTGATGTGGCTTAAAATCAACAAAGCAGTGACTTATAGTGTCAAGTGTGAAAAGGCAGCATTGGTTGTCACTCATATTTAGCCACATTGGCCCATTTTTGGTGCTGGATTATTAATGAAAAGTGTGTTTTGTGTGTGTTTGGAGAGACAATAAACATCATCATGTGTGTTAACAAACCGCTTCCAGCTTCCAGTTTGGTGATGGTATTTGTTCAACAGCCAAAATCGCCAGCACAAATTTTCACTGTTTAGATTAAAACTTGCTGTGTTTTTGTACATTTTTGAGGTCGACACTGTGATTTATTATGAAGAAATGTATCATTATATAGTAAATAAATGGTAATATTGTAATATGAAGAACTTTACATTTGTTTATTTATCGATATACATGGTGAAATTCATTTGAGATTATAATCTCAGATAATGAGATTATAATTCAAATCCGTGTGAAGCAACTCTGTATAATTGTTTTTCCCAGTTTTTAATAAAATGTCTTCGGCTGAAATACTTCACATAGCTCGAAACATTTTTCTCATATATATTGAAAATTTGAAGCAGTGAAAATAATAGTGAGGTTTTACCGACAGGAATTTAAAAGTTATAGAATCCCCCAAAATATTGACTGCCCTGTCAAAGCAAGTTAACACACACACACACACACACACACAGTGAACTCACAAATGCTGTTTAACAACTCAAAAACACTATTTGTAAAATCACACCATAAAATCAGCTGTCGAGTTAAAGATCAGGAGGGACTTGTTCTGCCACATTGCTCCCGCTCTTACAGGGTTAATCACTCCTTTTATTTGGATAATTTTGTGCACAGCTGGATAACGCCATGCCACAGCTTTGTACACAGAGCTTTAGGTCAAACAGGGTTGTGGCTCGGAGTTTGTGTCAATGTTGACTGTCCCACTTTTATGGTGTTTCATAATAATTACCGTTTCAAAAAAGCCTTTTCCGAAATGTGATGTCAAAGAGCGCAGAGCGTCACGTAGTGGAGGGCTTGCTTTGGGTCTTGTTATTGAGAATAGTTTCTGGTTCACACTATTAAACTTGAGCAGCAAGCAAATATTGAGGAGAGAGTAAAAGATTTAGGGTTAATTTCCCAGTCTACGATGAAGCCTACACCTAGACTAGCTTTTATTTTCAGCTGTGAAACTGCATTGGTGCTGCAATTTAGTCCTAGACTAGGTTTTATTAATCCCTGTTCAAGAAACCAGGCGATAATGTAAAAACATTATTTAAAAAAACACTATTTTGCTCATTTTTTAAAAATGAGCAAAAATACATTTACTTCTGCTCCGATGGAGCGGTCAGTACAATTGTGTTAACGCTGAGACCACGTTTGAAAAGCTGCTCTTAAATGCATTGAACAATGAATACTGTGGCTATAAAAATCACAACTTAGGGTTTTTAAGTCAGTTCATGCAAATGAAAATGTGAAGATGCTAAATTAACTTAGAGCTGTAAGTTGTAACTATGCTGTAAAAATGTTTCATCTGGTTTTATTAGTTCAACTGCTTCTTTAAGGCTTCAGGTAAAAAATAATCTGAATATACTGAATATTATTATGAATACTGTATAACTCACTATTTTACATTTTTAGTAACAATTTTAACATTCATTGTAACATTCATGTAGACTCAGTATTACACAATGTTCTACAAATAAAATGAGTTGAAATAATTATATATATCCACTTATATGTATATCCAATTTGATTTTATTAAAACTAAAATTTAACTTTAAGTTTATTTTAAGTCACTCTTTAACACAGCCGTAGTCACTACTTACAGTTTTAAGTACAGTTTTTAGGCTAAAATTCTGAGCATGCTGTGGAGCGTTTGCAAGCAAAATCTCTTGTCTACATGCTCAAATCTGCCTGCACATGTGAAAATTTTGACAAAACTGCGTGTTTGCGTTACTTAGTGAATGTGAGCTCCAGAAGTGAAAAGTTACGAATTACATTTACTCACGTTACTGTAACTGAGTAGTTTTTGTGAGTTATTTGTAATTTTTAAGTAGTTTTTGAAATAGGTAATTTACCTTTTACTCAAGTACATTTTGACCCAAGTATTTTACTTTGCTACCATGGAAAACCCCCGTTACTGAGTATAAAATGAAATGTGAGGAAAAAAAAAAAACCTGCCTGAACTGAAAGGAAATTGCGCGGGCGTTTGCGTGCGGCATTCCCACTATTTTAATGTAGCCTATCGTTGGATGATGGCTAACATGTGAGTGTCCCGGACACTTTGAGTTTGGTTATGCAACTTATGCCACTTGTACTCGAAAATATTTTATGGGGTGGTCTGAACAAAGTTTGCACATTATACTGCCTAAAAGTTGATTAAAAACAACTAGTGCTGGATTGGATTTACTGTATGACTAGTCCTTCTTTTACATCAAGTAATTGAAAGTAACTAAGTAACTTTTACTCAAAGTAAATTTTAAATTAAGTACTTTTTTTTTTTTTTAACTTTTACTCGAGTAGATTTTTACTTGAGTTCAAAAAAGGCAAAGTCAAAGTAAACTTTGTCATTTCTTCTATATATTGTACAGATATACAGAGAGACGAGAAGATGTGGCTCCAGTTTACACAGTGCAACAAGAAATAGTGAGAACAAAGAACAGATAGGGCACATGAAATAAACAATATATAAATAGGACACAAAATATACATTTTAAGCTGGAAGTGGAAATTGACTGACAGTTTTCAATATGAAAGATTTCAATATCTAGTCTATTAATAGAAGTGTATTCTTAAATTTAAGCAAAGTAAAGACACTTTTACTTAGGTACAATTTTGAGTACGTTTTCCACCTCTGTAAATAACACACCATTCACAAAGATATTTCTTGATTCAGCAACAAATGTAACAAGATTCACATTCGGGCTGCCGACGAGTGCAGCCTCATTAGGTGCACCACCTACCATAGAGCAGTGTGCACAGGTGGGAACACCTCTCTGCCTGTTCAGCCGTGCATAATACATAATTGATCGATCGCAAGTGGTGTTTGGCCCGACACAATTGGCAGCCTACCTGAGATAGATAAAATAGATTTTCAGCATGAGAAATCGGAAGTATGGCGTGAGAGCGTGTGAAGACAGTCAGATGCGTGTGTTTCACGCTCATTGCGTGAGAGTTGGCAACCCTGGTTATCATTATTTGGAAAGGGCACACACGTGATAATAAATGTGTACAGCTTAGCACTATTACCAAAATAAAAGTTTGCTGTGCTAAGTTTTTCGCTTAATTTCCAAAATTCATTCCGTCTGGGTCTGAAAACTCATAAGCACAACTGTATGTTATAGCCTCGCGCCAAACTTACCTCATAATATTACGGTAAGGGAAACTTCAACTTACAATAGTGGAAACACATGTGTACATAGCTTCAAACGACTCAGGCGTTTAATATAAACCCATTTGTGAACGTTATTTTACCTTAAAGTTCACTCTCTGTGGTTAGATAGGCTGGCAAAGATGGCGTGGTCCTCTTTCGTTACGCAGCAAAGGTGTGGCGCTGAAAAATAGAGATTAGAAACCCGCGAATACACGAAGTTCCTTCAGTATGAGGGCTTAAAATATTGCTGTTTCTTTTTTAATTTCTTAAACAATACAACGCCTAGAAAAAGTATACAATATCAGCAATTGCATCGCTACCTTCTTACCCTACCTTAAAGTTCACTTTCCATGATTAGACACGCTGGCAAAGACGGCTTGGCGCATTCAGTTGAGGACTCAACTTGCCAATTATATCAAAACGAGTAAATCTAACAAGAACGTTATTTGTTGTGTGGCTGGGGTATCCTGATTGTTAGGTTAACTGCAATACCACCCCACACCATCAGGGGGCATAGTTGACCTTTGGGAAGTCCAGGGGGGGCAGAGGGAGAAAAAGACATATGCAGGCTGCGGATCTGTAGCAACACCCCAAACAATAAATAAAACAGTGAGACGTGATTCCTGTTGAGAGATGTTTATTGTGAATAACCCAGGTTATCACAGTGGGTGAACCTGAAAATGTTGTCTGGGACCACATAAATATATCTTGTTAAGAAAGTGATGCATAATGCCTTGCGTTTTGAACAAAGCATACTGATTTAAAAACAAGACATATAGGCCCTGTTTCAGAAAGCAGGTTTAGTGAAAACTCAGAGTAAGTATACCCTGAGTTAACGAAAACTCTGGGTTATCGGTTTCACGAAGCGAGTTTAGATTAATTCTGATTGAGTTACTACGACAACACACTCCGTGAAGCTAACCTGCCCCCCAGCAGGTTTACTTCAACTAACTAGTAAGTGTCAGATATGGAGTGCCCCTTCCTTGAAGAGCCAGTAGACATTGAAGCCCGAATTCTCCGCAGAGCTCTCCGCCGGGAGAGAGTGATTAGAGCGCGTTTAGACATTTTATCATTTCCTGATGATTTTCTGTTTGAATGTTACCGTTTTTCTGCACAATCTATAATTTATTTGAATAACATCCTCAGCCCTTATATTGCCCATGTGACACATAGCAGACATTCTCTCAGTTCTGTACAGATTATGTGTACTGCACTTCGTTTTTTTGCAAACGGGAGTTTTCTATATACTATTGGTGACGCTGAACACGTTTCCAAGGCTACCGTCTGTCAGGCAATCTGGAACGTTACAGTTGCACTGAAACGTCTACTGTACTCATTTATGGTGTTCCCAGGTCATAGACCCACAAGATTCATCAAAGAGGAATTCCACCAAATTGCAGATATCAGGATGAAAAATACTTAATTCATGATGTGGTGATACTCGAACTACTACTTAAATTTTACATTTCAGGATTCCCAGGCATGAGTGGCTGCATAGATAGCACTCACATTCCAATCACTGCTTACATTCTGTAAATGAAAGAGACTATGTGAACAGGAAGTCTTTCCGCAGCATTAATGTACAGGTACATAGTTCCCTGTAGAATTTCAAATTAACAAATTATTTCATTATAGCAACGGATGCTAATTTGTGTTCTCTGCACTGTGACGATCATATGTGATGCAGCCAACATTATTACCAATGAGGAAGCCAAGTGGCCAGGCTCTGTTCATGACTCACAAATTTTTTCACTTAGCACGAAATTTGTACATGGTGAGTTAAAAATACTTTAAAATATATATAAAGGCCAGTTGCAACAGGAACATTTGAACTAAAGTGTATCCTTCTATCTTAGGAGAGTTTGCTGGACCCACAGCAACGATAAAACATGGCTCATTGCAGGACAAGAGCCAGCATTGAAATAACCATAGGAATGCTCAAGGCCCGGTTCCAGTGCCTTCAAAGACTCAGGGTCACCCCAGAAAGGGCGTGTGACACTGTGGCATGTGTGATTCTTCACAACATTGCCACAATTAGAGGAGAATACTAACCTTCAGAACCATGTAATGATCCAAACAATGAACATCCTGACCCTCCCACTGATGTACGAGATGGAAGAGCAGTCAGAGACACCATATGCCAAAATCATTTCCTTTGACCCATCACCTCACCATGTTAAAAGAAGAATTAAAAGAATTTTGGTTCAACAGTCTTCATTGGTCGCCTGTATTTCCTGTACACAAAATATTAAAAGAATGTTATGTTGTTCAAACACTTCAGTAATTCATCCATCTCTGACCACTTCACCCACCCCTAACTGATGTTCAAGCAGTACAATTTCTATTTTGGTCTTTTGGATCTGCAGCTTCAAGTGGTCAATTTCCAGGTCACATTTGCTGATTTTCTTGTCCAAAAACATCTTGTAAAGCCGGTTGACAGGGAGCTATTGAAACACAGAAAAAAGCATTGACATTCATAGTACCTGCCTACTTAGGCTAGTTGTGAATCAGTGCTGAACATCTTACTGAGGAAAAGGTTTGTTGGAGAGGTGGCTGGACCCTCTTCCTCCTCATTTCAATCATCTCTCTGTTAGAGACATATAAGTCCATGATTTATTATAGTACCGTATTATATTCAACTGTTCTATTTTCCATTGTAAGATGTAAACCTCAATAAGTGTCTCTCTTGCTTTTTCCTCTGTAACAGCAGACACGGTTTCTTCATTATTTTCCTGTAATAAAGACATTAACAAAGTTGCTGTTCTACTGTAAATCCATTATGAATAATCTGTGGAGTATTAAGAGTTCTCACAACTGCATGTTGGTCTGGCTCGACAGGAGGCTGCACCAGATGCAGTACACCATCACCATCAACTGGTAGAATTTGAGGTTTATAAAAGTCAATTATAACTTACAAGAGTCCAAATGGCAATTACCAAACATATACCAGTCGCCTTACACTTCATTGTCATTATGCTCTCAAAAACAACCAAGACTAAGAGAAGGCACGTACGCACAAAACACATACAGTATTATAATATAATATAATATAATATAATATA
>JAVGVS010001997.1:0-13626 GCA_032718565.1 Distichodus sexfasciatus
GCGTTTACATCAGAAGTGAGACTGGGACCCCTCATTGAAATATTAACTACGCCCCCATCACCGGAAAAATTTCGAGAGAAATCAACTATGTCCTCCATAGTGTTGTGTAAATGATTTATGTATGAGGCCATGTCTGTGGCGGGCGCATCTCTAAAATTAAGAGCTCTGTGTAAAACCACGCTATTGAACCTGGGTCGTGATACCACTCTATATTCACCAACAACACCGCCTTGAGATATCAATCTATCTATATCAGAATTGTCCGGTGTAGAGACAGACGCCTCGTCCGGTTTGCCGCAGCCGTTTTGTATTACACACATCCGTGTTCTGTTAGCATCATTTGGCTTGTTTGCATATTGTAAAAACTCCGAGAAATTTTTGTTGATATAGGTCGCCTCATCAGCAACCCGTCTGCGTTTGTGGGGACACACCATACCTGCAGATTGTAAAAACTCTGAGACCTTATTGTTGAGATTGGCCACATCATCAGCAACCCGTCTGCGTTTGTAGGGTCGCTCCATAGTTACTTTCGCTTTTTTAATTTATTTATTATTTTTAAGAAATATGTACACACGGTTTGCTGTAAATTAACTATGTGACATTTTCGCTAGGATTGTGAAAGCCTCACTCAAACTGCACCAGTCCACTTTAGACAAACCCTCGACTTCACGCAACGTGGTCGTATGCTTATTCAAGACACTCATCAAACTACGTGCACAATTTAACGACACATTCTTCGCCTCTTGTTGACCATTAGCCGTTAACTCTTTTAACTCATACAGCACAGTTGTCACCATTTGTATCAGACAGCGATTCACTTCATCTCTAGCTTTTGACTCTTGCTGACTTTTCTCAAATTTCATACACCATTTCAAAAACTCCTGCAGCTTTTTCTCAATTTTCATATCCCATTTCAAAAACTCTTTCTGCATGAGGCTATACACATCTGTCGACTTTTCTGACGTTAGGCTTTTGGATGCAACATCGCATAACTTTTCATACCTTTGAAGCTTCAATGCATGTTCCTGGTTCCCAGGCAAACAATCGTAGCGTACCCCCAGCAAGTCTTCAATATTGTCGGCTGCACAAGCGGGTTTTGCAGATTTGGTTGATAGTCCTATTTTGGCACTTTCGGAGACACTTGGTGTTTCTTCTTCAAATACGACGTTGTCCCAGTCCGCAATCTCTGCATCGGTCCATTCGCTAATACCCAGGTCAGCCAGAGTCGCGGCCCCACTCCTGTTGATGCTTTGAACCACCTGTTGACCTAGCAAAAACACATAAACAGCTTTTACTACACAGACACCCAACATGAAAATTGTCTTATTTCATTCGTGTAATATAGTGTATTATCAGCTAACGCAAACCTACCTATATTACACCTTTCCAAAACATTAGTACGCTTTGCCTTTTTCCCCGCCGACCGGTTTTGACAATGCTTCCTCTTTTGGCTAGCTTTTCGGGCTATGGGTTTGGATTGCACCCCCAAGTTGTCTTCAGAAATCAGCGCCGATTGAGGAGGATGTGGCGGGTCGTGTTCAGGCCTACCAATATTTTCAGCAAGCATACGCAGAGCAGTTAGAACAACAGATGTTAGCATTAGAATATTATAGCATGATGTGTTAAAGAAAGAGTCTGACGCACCATGTAACACGCTTACCGAGGCCTACAGGCGTGGTTGGCGTATCATTTGGGTTACACACAAGCGGGGTGATTATTTCGCCTGTTACTGTAAATAAAATACAAATAGTTTATCGATATTGTACATGGTGACAAATAGAATTCATACACATTATACGTTTGTGACTTACTAAGTCGGTCGAATCCTATAATTTCTGGGGTTGTATTGCTTGTTTCACCTATGAGATAAGTATACCTGTTATAACAAATAATAATAATAAACTGATTATTGTAAAATGAAACACGGCAACGATATGTAAATGCAAACGTATACTCACCCATCGTGAAAGCGTCCATAACAGATTTGTTTTTCGTTGATGTTCTTGCCGCACAAGATTGAAAAATATAAGAAGTCTTAGGCCTCATCCATCGGTTTCTTATACATTTTGTAATGATGTACACACCCCCACACACGCCCACACACACACACACACACACACCCATGGGTTGTAAAATCTAAGGTGCTCATAATAACAAACCCTTCCCACACCCGAGAAGTCGGACCCGAGCACGCCTGGTGCAGAAATCCAGGAATCCTTACCGCTAGACCATATGGGATAATAACACCTGCAGAAGGGACTTCCAGATAACAAGACATATTTATGACACAGAATCAACAAAGTTTAGTAGAAAACTCACAACTTTCAGGTTTCTTGATAAAAATATTTTAAACACACACACACACAGACTAATGGGTCGTCTTTAACAGGTAGGGGGGTCTGGTCTGGAAGAACTAGGCGCTTTATAACACCTTTTAACACCAGGGGTGGTTTGGGGGCCGAGGTTCAGAGGAGGTGAGTGTGTACAATCAATGCAGAAAGAATCATAAATCAGGACAGAGAAATGTCCCATAAAACAAGACATTCTTACACACACACACACATACATACACAGAGTAAGCTAATGGGTCGTCTTTAACAGGTAGGGGGGTCTGGTCTGGAAGAACTAGGCGCTTTATAACACCTTTTAACACCAGGGGTGGTTTGGGGGGGGGTCAGAGTCAGAGGAGGTGAGTGTGTACAATGAGACAGAAAGAATCATAAATCAGGACAGGGAAACACGCCGTCAAACAAGACATCCTTGAACACCGTCTGCCATAGACACGAATCCATGGGGTCATAAATCTAGGGGGTCATAAATCACGTTTTTTTGACACATAGTACTGGATATTTACTACTAACCTGCGGACAATCCCACATGAATCCCACATGCAAAACTTCATGAAACCCACATGGACCCCATGTAGCACCCACATGGAACTTGAAGCTGGGACCGAAAAGGGTCTTATGTAAGTTGCCCAGTTTGGGCCCACCTGTGTCCCAGTGTAACACTGCATGAAACCCACATGGGCAAGTGTCATGGGGCCAAAATGGAACCTGCGGACAATCCCACATTGGGCCCATTTTTTAACCCCACATTGTACCCATATGGGGCACCCATACAAATGTTGGCTGGGTGTAGGTGGCACGGAGGGTAGCTGCTGAGGTGACGGTAGCACTTGGTTAACTGTACTTACGATTGCATAGGAAGCTGCAGCAGGGGTGTCGGAGGGCAGTTTCCCAGAGCACTGAAATGTAGGAACTGCTCTGTCATGCTGCCCACTTGTTGGCAGCATTGGGTTGGATCCCAGTGTTGGAAATGTCAGATGTGAGACCGGGCACTGCCTGTGACTGAGGTTGTTGTGGCCGTGGGCTGAAATAGCTGTGGTAGACAGTTCACTGGTGATGATGGAGTTTCAGGTGAATCTGCACTAGAGTCCGCTTTCAGCATGGTGGTGACTAGTTTGGCTAAATGATGATCAGTCTCCGCTTGCTTCAAGCAGCGATTCATCTCCAGGCGTCTAGTTAAAGTTTCTCTTGCCTGAAGTTCCTCCTCTAGAGCCTGCTTTGCTGCCTTCACTTGGGCCTGCAGTCTCTGATGTTCGAGGTCAGCCAGCAGGTCGTCCTCCACCTGCTGCCGGAGATTCTCTAGTTGGTGTTGCTTAATGTTCTCCTCCAGGATCGCAGCTTGTACAGGAGAAAGGGCTTGGGCTGAAAAAAACCCAGTCGAGTAAGATGTATGCCTTGAGGATCGTGAACTAGGGCTGGATACACTGTGAGTTGTTCCCCTTGTGTTGCTTCCATGTGTGTATTTAGCACAGGCGGAAGGTGTTGAAGGACGAGCATCTGGGGACAGTAACCAACCTCGTAGTCAATTAGATGAGTGGGAAGGGGGCTCACTTTGTGGGGTCTAGCCTGTGCATCTGTCGCTGCATTATCCATATTGTTCTGATATTACTTCAATCCAGCTCGAAGGACCATCAAATGTGGTAGAGATATCTTCCCACCCAATGTATTACGCTGGTTGAAGTAACAGTATGGATATGATTCCGGTCAGAGAATCAGAGCCTGGAGGTCAGCAGGTTTATTCTAGTCTTTATTTTTCTTATCTGCGTGAATATTTATGTGTGGTCTGGGAAACAGGAATAAGATACATAATGTAAGTAATATTTATAGAATAATATTAACTGTAAACAGTTATAGTACAATTAAATAATAGAATTGTGGACACTAAACAACACTCCATATCCAGCACAACATACATAAACTAACATTCTAACAGGAACCTAGCTCTGGGAGTTACAGTTTTAGAGTTGTAGACAGTCTACATTTACATAAGAAAGGTGCTGAAACCGCCAAGCTAACGCTACTCAATAGGCGCTAATTAGCATAAACATTAAACGGGTATTAACACTTCTGTCATATTAAACAGTCATTTAACAGCATGTAACGGCAGATAACAGTAATAGTAACAGTAAATTATTAACACTTACTTTGCTCTCATAAATAGTAAGATGGCGCGGCCACGTCCAGACGCCTTCCCGACCGCTCCGTACCGACTGTGCCTGTTTTATGTTATTTATTTGTTTTTTTCTACTTCTTGTGCACAAAAGTCACCGGGTTTAGTTACCTATGACAGTAAAACACTACTGGAAATAGGAAATCAGATTTCACTCTTATTTTCGACTGATTTTAAGCCTGACCCGTCGTGGCCGTCGGAGATACTACGAGACCCGGACGAGAACAATGGACGCGACACTGACCCGAGGCGCAGAACAAAGAAGCACCGGGGAAAACGTGGCGGCGTCCGCAACAGAATGAGAGAACGAGCTCATCGCACACCACTACCGAGTATCTTGCTGGCTAATGTTCAGTCACTGGACAACAAGTTAGACGATCTACGGGCCAGAGTTACTTTTCAATGCGATATGAGGGACTGTAACATGCTGTGCTTTACTGAAACATGGCTGACCCCCACCGTGCCGGACCGAACTGTTACGCCGTCGGACTCATTCTCTGTGTTCCGCATGGACAGAACGGCAGAGTCCAACAAGGCTAAAGGCGGAGGAGTGTGTTTCATGATTAACAACAAGTGGTGCGACGCACGGAGTGTTTCTACTCTCTCCAGCCGCTGTTCGCCTCATCTGGAATACCTGAGCATTAAGTGTCGCCCCTTCTACCTGCCTCGCGAGTTCACCTCGGTCATCGCCATGGCGGTCTACATCCCACCCCACGCGGACACAGGTACAGCTTTATCCGAACTGCACGATGTGTTGTGTGCGCTCCAAAACAAACACCCGGACGCAGCGCTCATTGTAGCAGGGGACTTTAATAAGGCGAATCTCAGACAAATCATGCCGAACTTTTATCAACACGTTACATGCCCGACAAGAGGAAACAACACACTGGACCACTGTTACACGCCGTACAAGCATGCGTACAAAGTTTCTTCCCAGCCGGCTTTCGGAAAATCTGACCATTCCGCCATTTTCCTCATACCGGAATATCAACAAAGCTTTCGTCGTGAGGCTCCGGTCATGAGGGAGGTGCAACGCTGGTCTGCCCAATCAGAGGCTACGCTGCAGGACGCGCTCGATGACGTAGACTGGGACATGTTCCGAGCCTGCGCAGAGGACATCAACGAGTTTGCGGATGTAGCAGTTAGCTTCGTTAGCAAGCTTGTGAGCGAAGTCATCCCCACGGTGAGAGTTAAAACCTTTCCTAACCAGAAGCCGTGGGTGGACAGATCGATTCGCGCTGCTGTGAACGCCCGGACTGCTGCTTACAACGCCGCTCTCACTACCGGCGATTTGAGCGCTTATAAAGCGGCCTCCTACGAACTTCGCCGCCAGATTCGAGCTTGCAAGCGCAATTTCAAACAGCGAATCGAATCGAAATTTCATCAGGGTGACGCACGAAGCTTGTGGCATGGACTACGCACTATTACGGACTATAAAGCTAAAGACACCGCGACGATCGGCGCCGACTCTGCATTTGCCAACGAGCTGAACGAGTTCTACGCCCGCTTCGAGGTTAGCCAGGCGGCTACTGCTACCAGCCGGCCGGCGACTGAGGACGGTGACGTCATCAGCATCGCAGAGCACGACGTCCGCGCGGCGCTGAGGAGGGTGAACACCAGGAAGGCGGCGGGTCCAGACGGCATCTCCGGGCGCCTGCTGCGCTGCTGCACTGACCAACTGTCAGGTGTGTTAACCTCCATCTTCAACGAGTCTCTGGCGAAGTCCCAGGTCCCCACCTGCTTCAAGAAATCCACCATCGTCCCCGTGCCCAAGAACAACAAACCTTCATGCCTGAATGACTACCGCCCTGTTGCACTGACATTGGTAGTTATGAACGTGTTTGAAAGACTGATCAAGCACATCATCTCCTCCTCCATCCCAAGCACCATGGACCCACTCCAGTTTGCCTACCGATCTAACCGATCTACAGAGGATGCCATCTCCCACGTCCTGCACACCTCCCTCAGCCATGTGGACAAGAAACAGGGTAACTATGTGAGATTGCTGTTTATCGACTTCAGCTCAGCATTCAACACAATAGTGCCCTATAGACTGTTTACCAAGCTGAGAGACTTAGGACTCAACACCCGCTTGTGCACGTGGGTGCTGGACTTTCTCACAGGCAGATCTCAGGTGGTGCGGGCAGGCAGGTCTGTCTCCAACAGCATCACCACCAACACAGGAGCTCCTCAGGGGTGTGTACTTTCTCCGCTGTTGTACTCACTATACACTTCGGACTGTGTGGCCGCTCATGACTCCAACAACATTGTTAAGTTTGCGGACGACACAGTGGTGTTGGGGTTAATCTCCCACAACGACGAGACGGCCTACGTGGACGAGGTGGAGAACCTGGCACTCTGGTGCCAGGAAAACTGCCTCCAGCTGAACGTCAGCAAGACGAAAGAGCTGGTGGTGGACTTCAGCCGGGGACAGCACAACTACAGACCCCTCTCCATCAACGGTGCTCCGGTGGAGAAGGTGTCCTCGTTCAAGTACCTTGGTGTTCACATCTCTGAGGACCTGACATGGGCTGGACATATCAATGTTCAACTCAAGAAGGCAAAGCAGCGTCTGTATCACCTTCGGAAGCTGAGAAAGTTTTGGGTTTCCCCTGCTGTTCTAAAAGCTTTCTACTCTGGTGCTGTGGAGAGCATCATTACCCAGAACATTTTGTCCTGGTACGGGAACAGCTGTGTTCAGGACCAGAAAGCCCTCCAGAGAGTGATCCGGGCAGCGGAGCGCTGTTGCACGTCACCTCTCCCTTCCCTGCAGGACACTTACTCCAAGAGATGTAAGACCAGGGCAATCAGGGTTTTAAAAGACTCATCTCACCCAGGAAACAGACTTTTTCATCTTCTGCCATCAGGCAGAAGGTTCCGCACCATCATGGCCAAAACAGAGAGACTCAGGAGGAGTTTCTATCCTCAGGCCATCCGTTTCCTTAACCAGGACATGCCTTTCTAGGTCTCAGTTCTTTATATGCTGCTAATACATACCTCGCTGTTACAATCACTTATACTGTACATGTCCATGCTATTACATGCTGCTATTACATACCTCATATCGTTGTTACGATAACTATACTGTCAATTAGTCCATGTTATTATATGCTGCTAATACATACCTCTTATTGTTACGATAACTTATACTGGTTGCCACTTCATTGTCACATGCTCTACTCTGCTATGTACAATGCTGCAGCTGCACTTGGCACTTTAAAAAATCATCTCTTTGCACCTGTCCTGCCCTAGCACATTTACAATTTTTACAGTGTTTACATTGTCAGGTTTGCGCATTTAACTTTATGTTCCTTATGTTCCTTATTGTATAATATATAGTTTTATTTTTGTCCTGTTACCCCAGCCTCCGTATTTAAGTTAGTATTTATGTTGTAAGTTGTATCGCGTCTCTATCTTCCTTGTCTATTGCACAGTTAAAGAGCGGATCAGGATACATTTCACTGCTTGTTGTACCTGTATAACTTGCACGTGACAAATAAAGAATCTTGAATCTTGAATCTTGAATCAGAAACACAAACAGATACTGCTCTCTCAACTATATTAGGCAAACTGCTACAGCAGGGCTCATGTGCGCATCGGAAACAGGCTGGATGGAAACACTGCATCTAACTTTGGTTCCGCCCCTAGTCTTTCTGACACTTAGTAACAGAAATGTGTTGATGGTTGTGGTTATGTTAAGGTTCACACCTTGGGTGGTCTTATGTTAGTTTGGCAAGTTTCCTGTTTTTCTAGTCCAGATGGGCAGATAGCAGAAAAAAGAAACATAAGGGAATACAAGTTTCCTGTTTTCTAAACTTTGTTGAATAGAAAGGAAAAGTGCTGACGGCATCGACCAAGGACCCTTTGTGTTACACCCTGAGAAAATGCTGTAGCTGCACACCTGGACAGGATGTGTAGATGTATAAAAGATCTACTGTATGAAGGTGCAAATCATACTCTCTCTCAGACACTAGCTGTTTTGTTTTTCATCTCATACTGTACATCATACTGATAGTGATTCGAATGTTATATATTTTTATGTACAACATGTAGTAATTGCACTGAGCAAGCTCTATCTTCCTAATATTGTTTCTTATTTTCAATTTTAGGCTGGAGAAAAAGTGACATGGATGAAAAAATAAAAGAAAGACAGGAAACAAGACAGACCAAGAGGGAAAAGAAGTGGAAGAGAAAGGAAGCAATAAAGGAGGAAGCCAAGGAGGCTATGAATATGTAACTTATAGCCCACCAAAGGCTTTCCAAGGCCAACAAGGCAAGTGGCCTATAGCGGCCTGTTTTTCATTGTAATTACATAAATAATAATAAAATAATACAATATAAGTTAATCATGTTGTTTTGTGATTCATTATGCCATTGTTTTATCTAAAAATTTAAGCACACAGTAAAAATAAGGGTTGAGAAAAGGATATTCTTAAGTATTTAAGGAGCCTTATTATTAAATTGTCTCTTAATTAGTTGAAATTAAGAGGCAATATAAGGAATTTTAAACAATTCAGGACCTTTAAAACACCCTTAAACTGCCCTTTTATTAATTAGAGTTAGGGGGCAATGTAAAGAATTTTAAGTAATCCAGGACCCTTAAAATACCCTTAAACTGTCAGTGATCTGGTGAGGATGTGGCAAAATGCTAGCCATTAGCCATTAGCCCATGTAGCATGGATGGTTAACCCAAACGCAGAGTGAAGCGTGAATAGATAGGCGAACCACGCAGTTTGACCTAAGAACTCTCTAACACGATAGCCTGAAGATTCCCACTGGAATCCGCATTCCAGTGGTGAGCCGCAAGAACAAGCCTCCTTTTATACTTCCCCGATCACGCAGACTACTTCCGGGTCCTCTTGCTGGTCACGTGATTGGAGTGCATGTGACAGTACTCCCCCTCCGGGACGGGCACCAGATGGACCTGGCTGAGAGGATATCCGGTGACGGTAGTCCTGAATAGGTTTTGGGTCAAGCACAAACCGGGCTGGAATCCACAACCATGGCATCCTCGGCCCCGAGGATGCGCATTGAGGATCCGACACACGGTGTAAGCGGGACCACCCTCGATGATGCGGGGAGGGGGAGGAAGCATAGGGGAAGTGACAAAGGGTTTGAGCTGGGAGGTGTGGAAGACTGGGTGGATCTGGAGCCGGTAGGTGACTGGATTAATCTGGTGGGTGATTATGGTAGGGTCCAATGAAACGGGAGGTGAGCTTTCATGAGTCTGTGTGGAGGCGAAAGTTCTAGATGGAAAGCCATACCTGGTCACCTACATGGTACAAACGTCCTGGGGGGTGTCGGCAGCGATGTTGGGTGGTGTAGCAGGTGTTGGCGCGGTGGATGGCTGCTGTGGCTTGAATCCAGAGCCGCCGGCACCGGCGGACCAACTGTTGGGCCGATGGTACATCAACCTCTGGTTCCTGATGGTCGAACATTGGAGGGTGGAAACTGTAGCACACCTCAAATGGGCTGAGGTTGGTGGCAGAGAAGGTGTGGAGATTGTGGGAGAGTTCTGCCCAAATGAAATAGGGCCAGGGCCACCGGGGAACGGGGAGAGGTTGGAGTTCCTCCAGGGTAGGCTGGTTCAAGTCCTTTGCCCTGGCACACACTGAGCACACCTAGACGAATTCCCTGACGTCCTGGGCGATGGAGGGCCATCAGAAGGCACGACAGGTGAACTGGATGGTCCTTTGCACTCCTGGGTGGCCCACGATGGTGGATGAGTGGGCCCACTGGATGATGTCAGGTCTGGTTGCTGTCAGGACGTAGAGTCTTCCAGGCAGCACACCTGCTGGAGTGGCCTCCAAGGCCTTTGCCTGGGGCACCCTAGTTTCCAGTTCCCAACCAAGGGATGCGATGATCCAGGTGGTGGTGAGGACAGACACAGGGTTCGCCCGGGGAGCGTCGGCTTCATGTTGTCTTGAGAGAGCATCTGCCTTGATGTTCTTAGACCCCAGGTGGTATGACAGATGGAAGTCCAACTGTTCAAAGAAGAGAGCCCACTGTGCCTGTCGAGGGTTGAGTTGTTTCATGTTTTGGATGGTGATCAGGTTCTGGTGGTCTGTTCAGACCATAAACGGTTCACTGACGCCCTGGAGCCAGCGTCGGCATTCTTCCAAAGCCCACTTAATGGCCAGCAGTTCATGATCCCCTACCTGGGGTCAAATTTCTTGGAGAAGAAACTACATGGATGCAGTTTCTGGTCTGGACTTCATTGTGACAGGACTGCCCCAACGCCCACATCTGAAGCATCCACTTCCACAACAAACGGCTTGGTGGAGTCCGGGTGAAGAAGGATGGGTGCCGTGGTGAAGTGATGACAGAGCTGATGAAAAGCATTGTCAGCATCTGGAGTGAGGAGGAAACAGTGAGGAGAGGGACACATCAGGGCAGTAACAGGAGCTGCAACCATACTGAAGCCCCAGATGAAGCGATGATAGAAGTTGGCAAACCCTAGAAACTGTTGGAGCTGCTTCAAGGTCTTGGGTAGTGGCCCATGATGCACTGCCTCCAGCTTCTGAGGGTCCATGGCCATACCCTGGGATGAGATGACAAAACCCAGGAACGTGGTGCAATGCTCGTGAAAAGCACATTTCTTACAGTACAGTTGGTGAGTGAGCAGTTTCTTGAGGACCTCCCTGATAGGCTGGGTGTGTTCTTCCAGGGTGCGGGAATAGATGAGGATGTCGTCCAAAAATACAAATGTATATGGCCTTATTCTTGCAAAACACCTCCACCAGGTCACGGTACGGTGCTGAAATGGCCTCCAAGTCGACATTGGGGGCCTCAGACTCCCTAGAGCACAATCCCAGCCAATGCCCGCAGGCAGAGCTCAGAGCAGGTCGGCCCCCACTGCAGGATCCGGTTCTGGTGCCAGAGATGAAGGGGTCATGCAGCAGCAGCCAGGGGTGTCCAAGGATGATGGGAGGTGAGGAGATGGCGGTGAGGAAGAACCGGATCTGCTCATGGTGCTGATTGATGATGAGGGAGATGGGTCAATCTGGTGAGTGATAGGACTGGTGGAAGGGGCCAATTGTTTACAGAGGTGATCTGAACAGGCTGGGATAACGCCTCAATTTCCACCTCCAGTTGTTTGGCATAAGAGTGATCAATGAAGTTCCCTGCCGCACTGGAATCGATGAAGGCAGAGCTTCTGACCCATTTGTGACCAAACTGGTGGTGTACTTGAACCGTGAGGCAGGAAACAGCCATGGTGGTGGAGAAGAGGTGAAGTGGACCCGATGAGTTGCTCCCTGGACTCACCGGGTCTGGCCGTTCCCCGGACCGAGAGGGCACACTGCTCGATGGTGGTTGGGAGATCTGCAGCAGGTGCAAATCTCTGCTCATACAAAGGTCAATCCGGAGGGCAAGCTGTATTAAACCCTCCAGGGTGGTGGAGAGCTCTCGTCCGGTGAGTTCGTCCTTGATGCGAGAAGCCAGCTCATCATAGAAGGCCGTCCAGAACGCGGCGTCTCCCCAGGTGGTCTGAACCACCAGACTGCAGAAGTTGGCGGTGTAGTGGCTCACGGATGACCCGCCCTGCCGCAGATGGTAAAGCCTGGAGTCGGTCTCCACCTCACTGTCGGGATGATCGAAGGTCATGCGGAGCTGGCGGGTAAATTCTGGGTAGGAGTGGCTGACGTCTGATCCAGAGCATAGAACGGCCGTAGCCCACTTGGCTGCCTGCCTGGACAGCAGGAAGACAAGAAGTGCGATCTGCTGGTGATCTGTGGAGTACCTGATGGATTGAAACTCAAACACAAGATCCAGGGAGGTTAAAAAAACATTCCCATCTATACCATTCCATTTATCCAGAAGTGAGATTTGGGGTTCGGGAGGGGGAATTCAGGCTGTGGCCACTGGAGCGTGGCACTCATCAGCCAGCTCCTGAGCAACTTCACAGAGTGCCACCATCTCCTGCTGCAGTTCCACCTCCTCGCGGCAAAAGGCCACTTGGTTTTGGTCTCTACGGTGAAGAGACGCAACTTCACTATGAAGTTGCTCTATCAAAACTGATTGACTCGTGAGCATGTCACAGAGAGCTGCGAACTCCGCTGGGTTAACCGCTGTGGGCTCAGTCATTCTGTCAGTGATCTGGTTAGGATGTAGAAAAATGCTAGCAATTAGCCATTAGCCCGTGTAGCGGGGGTGGTTAACCCAAGCGCAGAGTGAAGCGCGAATAGGTAGGTGAACCACGCAGTTTGAACTAAGAACTCTCTAACATGATAGAGTAAAGATTCCCACCGGAATCCACGTTCTAAGGACACACACTCAATCGAGGAGACAAACCAACTAACTGGAGTACTCACAGTTGATGCCGAAGTGAATCAGAGTTAGGCCAGGTTGACTCAATGACTGAGCGGAGAGCTGCGAGAAAAGGCCCCCTTCCCCATTCCAGGTCCTCATGCTGGTCACGTGATTATTATTATTATTATAATTAATATTATTATTATTATTATTATTATTATAATTATACCTGTGGTTCAGTCACTCGTGCACAATATGCTGGCAAATATTATTAAAACAAATTATCACAAGTATAGGCCTATATTTTTATATTAACATACTAAAGTAATACTAAACAATAATACAAACCGACAAATAAAACACTTTACATATTTTTTACATATTTTTTCTGCAGAAATGTGGGTTAATGCGGTGAAAATGTTTCATTTTTATTATTTGGGTGCTTTTCCACGTCTGTCCACTAAGTCATAGTGTTCCTTCATGTCCCGATGTGTTCCGAGAACACCCGAACGACCGAGCGCCTGATTTGTCGTGAGACTCTGTTGCTGATATACAGTCTCAGCAACTCCCTAAGAACCCGTTCAAGGAACGAATCGCACTTGCGGTTTTCGGACACTCGGTGACTTGGTGAATCAATCCCAAGAGCCCTCGTGGCGTTTACTGCAGAAATGCAGTTACACTGAAAAAAGTAAACCATAGCTGTCGTTTGTTCAATGTGTTTTTCTCATTCCAGTAGTTAAAAAATATTAGTTTGCTCTTTTAAACTAAGCTGACTAATTTATGCTTATGGGTGAATTGATTTTTTTTTACATTACTATAATGCTATTGACAGCAGGGAACCAAAGTGAAATTTTTCAT
>JAVGVS010001998.1:0-13610 GCA_032718565.1 Distichodus sexfasciatus
TTATATGAGACTGAAACTGAAAAGAAGAAATAATGAAGAGAAGAAGGTGATTGCAGGAAGTGAACAGTGACAGTAAGTCTTTCAGCATGAAGTTGGAGCTCCCACATGGTCCAGCATCACCTCCTGCTCCATCAACACACTCATTCTGTTCCACCAAACAGCTGCCTCACTGTTACTGCTCATGTTCATCACAGTCCTGTGTAAGAGCTGTTATAATACTGTGTAGTTATTATAATAACATGTTGTGGATCTGCACTGGGCTCATGAAGCATCTTGCTCCAGTTACCTGCAGAGCTCAGGGTCAGAGGTGAGTGACAGGTTTTGTTAAGGTGAACAACAATCCAACAATAATCAAAAATGACATTCAGAACCTCTCATTACTGTAATCTTTGATTATTTCAGATGTTTTTCTTATTCTGTAAATAAGAAATGATGTTCCTACTGTGTGTTGATGTAGTGCCCTGTAAAAACATACTAGAGTGTTAATGGTCATGTGACTCCTCACTGTCCTCTCTGACACTACATCTGTGTTCAGTTTTTTACAATTACAAAGATAAGCACTCTTTCATTTAAAATGAATAATTTATTAAATGTATTTGAGGAAAACATTAAATTTAAGAGCAAACGTTATAATAGTCATGTCAGATAAAGGTTAAGTGGCAACTAAATTGACTATAAGAAAGTACATGCAGCACACCACAATAAAACGTCACAAGGTTTTCCAACTCTTTAACAAGTGTCTGAACAACATCTAACAACAACTCTTTAATAAGACTTTTCCTGGGGTTTTATACATTTGAGAAATCAAAAGCCTGTATAAAAGAGGAAACTCAATCTGAATCATAATACTCAGTAGTCTGAAGAGTAACAAGAAACAGTGAACAAAAATCATTCATTAAGAGCTTAGCTTTCTATGAGTGATACAGAACATAAAGCCATGAATATATAGAGTTGAGTAATGTAGGTGGTGCTGGTCTAGTGGTGGGATGCTCGCCTCTGGACTAAGAGGTTGTGAGTTTGAATCCTACCTCCAGCACTACCACTACAGGGTCCCTGAGCAAGACCCTTAACCCCAAGTTGCTACAGGGAGACCTTCACTGAAATTAGGAAATGGAAGGTGTTCTGGATAAAAGTTTCTGCAAAATGCTATAAATGTGTCATCCATGAACAACAGATTAGTTCAGGTCAATCAAAGTGATTTATTTGTGTTATTTCCCGTCATTAATTCACTGCAGTCAGTAAATACGTCTTCCAAGCCAGATTTCTCTTTCTCACAGCCATCTTCTCTCTTTACTGTGGACACCTCTCTTACCGGAGTCCTGTGTAAACAGAGCAGAGTCGTGCATCAGTACTGGAGCAGTGCAGTCACTACTGTTCTCTTATCTGTTCACTACCACAGCTCAGATTAAACCACAGAAGACACTCACAGAATTAAGAACACTGTAATTCTGACTTAACACTGATATAATAAAGGAATGGTGTGAGAGCAGAGAGAATGTGTGTGTTCAGGTACGAAGAAAATAAGTAAACTACAAAACACTGAATGGTCCATGATGGCAAAGTGAAAATATGTTTTTGGACATTTTTATTCATTTCTAAAAAAAAAAAGTACATATTTGAACATAATATGTACACAAGCATCCACACCCTTTGCTATGACACTCAAGATTAAGCTCAGGTACGTCCGATTTCCACTGATCATCCTCAAGATGCTTCTGCAACTTGATTGGAGTGCACCTGTGGTAAATTCAGTTGTTTGAACAGGTTTTGGAAAATCACACACTTGTCTCACAGTTGACAGAGCATATCAGAGCAAAAACCAAACATGGAGGCAAAAGAATTGACTGTAGACCTTAGAGACCGAGTTGTGTCAGGGCACAGATGTGAGGAGGGAGACAGCATTTCAGCAGCATTGAAGGTCCATAAAAGCGCTATGGTCTCCATTATTCAAAAACGGAAGAAGTTTAGAACCACCAGTGTAAAAAAAAGGCTGAGTTTTTTCTGTCATTCTAACCCCTTTTTCTTAAATCTCCCCTTCTGTTTGTTGAGGCACACACACACACACACATAGAGCACTTCACCTGAGCCACTCAGCGTCCAGAAAGCTGGATCACATGATCTTCCCCGCCCTCACAGAGACAGTAGCTCAGTGCAGCGGGAGGCCGCGATGGAAGCTAAAGTTACTGCGCACCATTTTGTTTTCGGATCCTTGAAAGATCGCCTTTTGGATCAAGTGTTGTGCGTGAATGTATAAGTAAGTTTGAATCGTCAATCATATAATCGATGCGAGACAAATCTGCCTTTGTAAACGAGTGATTATACTTGTGAGGTAACAATGTTTATTAGGTATTGGCGTGTTCTCATCGTCAGTGTGCCTATAGCCGCGTAGTTGTGTGTTTACATATCTACGTTATTAAGAATGTTAAATGTTACATTTGTTGTTATTAAGACGAGTTATGTTCCTGTTTGATGCAACGTTCATTATATTTCTCTACATGTAACGGTAAAACTTATGGTAAACAACTTTCCGTGCGCTTGCGCTCTCGTAGCTCAGACAGAGCGGCGCTACACAAGCCACTGGGCTCTAATAAGTAGACAAGTTACGACTGCGTGCTGCTTGTAAGATAGAAATTACAGATCACCTTGTATTACATCTTGCTAATAATGTTTGTTCAAATCTTATTATATTTATTTATTGTGCTGTTATAGCCAATATGTTTGTTGTAATTTATCCTTACTATTATCATGTATACTATGTATATTCATGTTTATGTCACTTTTATTTTTAGAGAACCACAATCACAATCATAACTACACACAAACCAGTCTGTTGAGTGGTAACAATAAATGGGTTATTCCCGTGAACCATCTTTGTTCAGTCTCTAATCGGACAGTCTTTGGTGGGTCAGCACCCTGAGCCGGCAGATTATGGTGAAAAGCTTCTAAAAGCCCAACCATTTTTTCAACCAGAACCCTCCCTAGATCTGGCCGGCCGACCAAACTGAGTAATCGGGGAAGAAGGAAAGGCCTTGGACAGAGAGGTGACCAAGAACCCAATGGTCACTAAGACAGAGCTCCAGTGTTCCCTTGTAGAGATAGAACCATCAAGAAGGTCAACCGTAGCTAAAGCACTCCACCAATCAGGCATTTATGGTGGAGTGGCCAGACGGAAGCCTCTCCTCACTAAAAGGCACATGGCAGCCCTCTTGAAGTTTGCCAAAAAGCACATTAAGGATTCTCAGACTAAAAGAAGCAAAATCCTCTGGTCTGATGAAACCAAAATGGAACTTTTAGGCCTGAATTTCAAGAGTCATGTCTGGAGAAAAACAGGCACTGCTCATCACCTGGCTAATACCATGTCTACTGTGAAGCGTGGTGGTGGCAGCATCATGCTGTGGGGACGTTTTTCTGCGGCAGGGACTGGGCGACTAGTCCGCATAGAGGGTAAGATGAGAGGAGTCATATATAGAGATTCTTCAAGAAAACCTGCACCAGAGTGCTCTGGAACTCAGACCAGGGCAAAGATTCATATTCCAACACGTCAATGATCTAAAGCACACAGCCAAGATAACAAAGGAGTGTCTTCAGGAGCAGTCTATGTCCTTGAGTGGCCCAGCCAGTGTCTGGACCTGAATCCAATAGAACATCTCTGTATAATGATGCTGCCCATCCAACCTGACTGAGCTTGAAAGGATCTGCAGGGAAGAATGGGAGAAAATCCCCAAATTCAGGTGTGCCAAGCTTGTAGAGGCAAACCCAAGAAGAGGCTGTGATAGCAGGAGCTTCAACAAAATATTAAACCATGGGTGTGAATACTTATGAAACACTGAACTAACAAGCGTGCCTTGTCATTATGGGCTACTGTTTATAGATCTTTGAGGGAAAACACAATCAAATGTATTTTAAAATAAGTCTGTAACATAAGATGTGAGAAAAGTGAAGTGATTACTTTCTAGTCGCACTGTATGTATTGTGGGTCATTCAGAACTGGAAGAGAAAGGTCCTCTGTGAGATTAACGCTACACACAGACTCACACGAGGGCAAAGTACAGAACACATTTTTCATTCAGAGTAAGGGCTGATGTATTTGATATAGTTTGGACATCAGTTGAGGACGTCTTCCAAGGTAGCTGCTTTGGGCATGTCCACCTGGGGGGAGACCCCAGGGCAGATTCAGGTCACTCTGGAGAGACTATATCTCTCACTACTGAAAATGAATGAATGAATGAATGAATGAATGAATGAATGAACGATACACTGAAGGAACAGGAACAACATTAGGCAGTGCTGGAGGAGGGGGGGTTGTATGCGTGTTCTGACTCTTATACGTATTCTGGTTAATCCTCTACTTGTTCTAACACTTGAAACAACAAGAGCATTAGTGCAGTCACAACTGTCATGTGTCAGTCTATCAGATTAATACTACAACCAAACTCACATAATAGCAAAATAAAAGACAGTTTTCATTCTTACTAAATACATATATGTGACCCAATCTGGTGAAATGAGTGTGAGTGTGTACTAGAATGAATTGCACATTCTAATTTTGAGATAGAGGCTAATGAAACTGTGCTGAAAATATCTATTTTACTTTTTGATCTTATTGAAAGAAAAGGTCATCAAATCTGATCTACCAAAGTTTCATAGTGAAGATTTTGGAGTAAGGCTACTTAAAAGGCTATTGACGTTGACTTACAGCTCTCTATTCTTACCAGGAGGTAGTGATGTGCAGATGAAGCTTCATGAAGCGTTTGCTGTAAGTTCTGGCAGCACTAGATGGTGATCTTGACTTGAAGAAAATAACAGTCAAAATGCAACATGTTTAGCCTTTTCATCAAGTGAAGAGTATCATCTACTGGAGCCACAACCTACATGCCACATGAAGGTTCACAAAATAAACACTGTTTTATCTTGCTGTTTAAAGTGAGGATTTCCCTGTGTTCCAGGTCTCCCCTGAACGTCCTGATCTCTGCTGTCCAAATATGGAGTTAAACCCTGATCCCATCCTGTGCCTGTAGAAATTAAAATGCTTCAAACTGGTCAATACGACACACGTGTTTATCATTAGTTTTTTGAAAACTCAGAATCCCTTTAACTTACAGAAAACACACACACATACTGTCAGAATCACAAGACTTTAAACTTAACAGACATTATATTGATTCCTGTGTATGTTAAATTATTTGTGAGTAATTCTGTGGACAAAACCTGAAGTAAATGCATAAAAACACATAAATGTTATTCTTGGTGAAGTGAACGCACTGTGTGTGAGTGTTGCGAATTATTTGTTGTGAAATGATGGATATCAAATGGATAAAGAAGTGTTTCCACCTGCACTAACCTTCTTTCTCCTCACAGTACTAAGTTATAGAATGTCTCTGAATAACAACTCTGCAGCCAATAAAACACTGTTCTTGCTGTTTGTAGTTCTATCACCAGCTTCAGCACTTTGATACTACATAAAGCTATTAAAACATCAACATTTGTCCAGGTGCAGGTCAGTTATTCATCAGAAATGTGATGGTTTTAGGACAGTGTCAGCATTTCCACATCAAACCATGACAAATCTGAGTAGCGCAGGACGTCCTGAACACAGCAACATAAAGCATGTATGACTAACTTCTACACACACTAGAATAAGACTAAAACCCCCACATTCTCTTAGGGCTGTAAGGGTTAAAACATGGACACAAATCCTCATCAGCTGCCCGCGGTCAACCCTGTTCCCAGACTGGTGGCACGGGATTGATTGAGGAGCAGTCGTCCTGTCAGATTAACAGCGGACACTTTCCTCCTCACACACTTTGATTTAATGTTAGTGCTTTGTGTTTATTGAGCCACACACACACACGCACACACACACACACACACACACACACACACACACACAGACAAACACACACACACACAGACACACACACACACACACACACACACACACACAGAGACACACATACACACACACACAGACACACACACACACACACAGACACACACATACATACACATACACACACGCACACACACACACACACACACACACTCACACACACACACACACACACACACACACAGACAGACACACACAAACACACACACACACACACTCACACACACTCACTCACACACAGAAACACACACACACTCACTCACACACACACACAGTCTTGTATTACTATCTTTGTGAGGTATTTCTATAGAATCCCATAATGACTAGATGTATATAATTTTACACCTACACCTAATCCTAACCCTAACCTCAGTAACCAAAAGCACATCTTTTACCTCTTTTAGTTTCTCAAATAAAACAAGCACATTTTCTATAAAGTCATTTCTCCTCATGGGGACCTCTCAAATCCCCTCTGTCCCCACAAAGCCCAAAAAACAGATAAAAGTGATTTTAGGGGACAAAAGGTCCCCACAATGTGATAAATACATGGCCGCCACACACACACACACACACACACACACACACACACACACACACACACAAACACACAAACACACACTAACGCCATGCAGGTCCTTTTGCCACCCGCGCTCTCTGAAGAGATAGTGTAGCATCTCAGTACAATCTTTGTAAAGTCTTTGACTGAGATCCCACTTTAAAGATGATTCTCCAACTCTGACTCATTTACCCAGATCAGGTCACATACATTAAAGGAACAGTGTGAAGGCAGCAAGGGTGGAAAGGGAGATGTTGTATTAATGTGTGTGTGTGTGTGTGTGTGTAGGAGGTGCTCATCTCTATCTGCTTTCTCCCTGTACTTACACCTGTAGCATCAAGAGCAGAGTTCTCCATCAGTGCTGTCACAACTGTCATGTGTTCACTCTAACAGATTAACACTACACACACACTCACATAAGAGCAAAGTAAAGAACATTGTTGTGTGATGAGTAAAAATGTGCTGAATGTTTCAGGTTTGGTGTGTATGTGTTAGAGGTACCTGATGAGAAGAACAACGCTTGTACCAGATCACAACCACGACACACAGTGTGACCACAGCAATCCCAGCTATTATCCCACCTACTATCACACCTAACACACCAAACCAGAACCAACCTGATAAAACATGATGAGACAGCATGAGAGAGATTGTCCTGGTACAGCAACATTACCAACATATCATACAAGCCTTAATACACAAACACAGAGAGAGCAATTCCACAAAAGCTATGAGAGAAACATGACATGGATATTGATGATGTAGATTTAGATCATTAAGAGTCTTGTTGATAAGCACAGTGCTGATGCTGATGGATGTAGAACACACACAGACTAGAACTCACAACCTCCAAACACTCTTAGTTGATAACTGAATATTCTACAATTACAACTCCACCTCCATTACAAACACATTATATTACACACCACAGACAACAGCACTGCTACACACACACTAATGTAGAGGAACAGAGACACTTCTCACCAGCAGCTGCAGTTGTTTTAGTTCGCTCTGTCAAACCAAAATGTACAAACACAATCAGACATGTGTTCAACTCTTACAGAAGTAAAGTGTTCAGCTGCAGAAATGCATTACAGGTGAATGAGATATTACACTACTCACCTGCTTCTCTTTGTTCATATTCAGCTACATCAGGCACTAAAATACAGAGACAGAAATATAAATCATTCACTGATAAACCCTCATAATTCCAAAATGATTATTCTTAACAACAACATGATGAGGAATGATTCCAGCCTGGTACATACCTCTGTACTGAACCCTACATGCACCCTACAGAACAGGATTTATTTATCAGATTCTAAAGTGTATTTTACACAATAAAACATTATATAACTTAGATTTATATTGAAATCAGGGTATTATTAATTTCTTATTAAATCTTCAGCTGCAGCATGTGAACCTACCCAAGTGCCAGTACATTGGATCTGAAACCAAACTCCATCCACACAGCCCTTAGTGATCAGATGTGCTGGTGTGACCTCCTCAGCTGGAGGATAATGTTTGTCTGGTTGATCAGGATCAGCTATGATAACTCTATACTACACAGCATGATTAGAGAGGAACATTCAGTTCATCACATGCTGAAGTGTCTCCTACTGTTAGCAGCAGACACACAGTAGATATTACACTCACCTTGTGCCAGACCAAATCACAGTCTTTATCATTTAACTCTGTAAGACCATGTGGGACTGTGTAATTGCAGCGTCCAGCAGAACAAATATCAACACAGAACACATTGAGGGTGTGTGGTTGTCGTTGCTGAAACTAACACCAACAACAGAGTTAATCAGTTAAACTGCAGATCAACTAAAATACTTCATGTTACATCAACTAGCATTTTTATTAACAAGTTTGTCATGTTGTGATCTACCAACTTACACATTGTGTTTGGTCTATTACTACACCCTGTGCTGTGGCGATCACATCTGGGAGCACACATGTGATGACCAGCAGTAGAATGGCTGGACTCTGTGTAAGACGCCTCATTGTTTCCACACCTGTAAACAGAACAACTGCAGCTTTAATCTGAAACTTACTGATCAGAGTCATGTTGCTGCTGATAATTCATGTGTTTCATTCAGCTCGGGTAACGTCACAGCCTTCATTCACCACAAATCTGCATAACAGAAGCTCTGCTCATATGATCAGATTTGTACTGTGTGAATTCAACATAAAGACATGGTTGTCTATAGCAGGCATCCCAACCTTCAAACCCATTTCAGGGAGGTCCACCCATCGCCCCGCCATCCACTGTAAATTTACTGGTCTCGGATTTTAACCTGCGACCTTCTGATCACAGGAACGCAGGAAAATGTACGGAGCACCTAGTGTCACTTTAAAGTTTGATATAGATATATATGTGCAGATGAAGCTTCATGAAGCAGTTGCTGTAAGTTTTACCGATACAAATCCGATAGTCACAGTCTTTATTTAAACATAAAATAATGCTTTAAAATGTCTGAATACATGATGAGATGATTGTTATGCTTAAGGAAATTCTTGATTTAAATACTGTTTTCCTACTAAAACAATGTAATAATTACACACACACATGTATATGTTAAATTATTTGTTCTCAAAAATTGTGCGATTAGACATATAAATATTTCTTCTTTCTTAGTGATTACACTATAACATTATAAAATTGAAAAAAATTTGATCAATTGAAAATGAAATACTGAAGTAATTTAGAACCAATTTGGTCTATAAAATGAGCTGCTTTTGCAGAGAACTACATTTCCCACGATCCTCTGGGCGCGCCCTGGAGCCGCATCACAATGAAGCGCTGGGCGCGCGTTCCAGAATAAACGATGGGAAATCTAAATAAAGGGCAGAATTGTGAGAACGCTGGTTATTGTGGTTATTTATCAGCTAAAATATGGTTTGTGTCTGTAATAAAGGCAACATTTTGACCGAACTGGAGCGTTTTAGCGAGTAACGGCGCTCATGCGTGCGGTCATTAACACAGCGCGTGTGTTTACATCGAGAAAAATGTGCAAAAATATTTTTATGCAATTACTTCCGTTTTAGTGACAGAACATCTCACAAATACTTTCTCCGAGGGATCAGGTCTCGTCTTGATCGCGTCACGGAAAACGTTGTGTGTCACTATTAAGCGTCCGTGTGAAATACAAGCGGAGCTCCTCTAGCGAGTAAAATCAATTAAACAAAGCATCGATTCTAGAAAAATTGCCTTGACCATTTTTGTAATAGAATTATTTGAGTTATTGGAACAATGGTTTCAGCTCTACTTTACCACAGTGCCACTTTCCATGCATAACGAATTGAGCGTACACACATTTACAGATCGGCTCCATAGAACGGCCCAATACCGCCGATACCCGATGCAGCCATTTGAGCCGTTATCGGACCGATACCGATCCGATATGCTACAAAAGATGCAAGAAAGACAATTTGTCAGACACAACGCCGTTAGTCCTTTTCTTCAAGAGTCAAGAGTTCCATCAGGTGATGCCAAAACGTACAGCAAATGCTTCATGAGGCTTCATCTGCACATCACTAGTAAGAAGTAAGAACAGTGGGTGTTTTATTGGACTGCAGAGTTGTTATTATGCAGAGACATTCAATGGCTTAGTAGCTACTATGAAGAGAAATAAGGTTAGTGCAGGTGGAGACAGAATAAAATTATTTAATAATGCATTTTTTATATTTATCTTTTCACATTGATTACTCTCTAGGATGGAAAAAAATATTTTGTGATGAATAAAAATGAAGAAATACTAAGGCTTTGGGAAATTAGAGCTGATTTGACTCATTTTGGCCTATAAAATGAGCAGTGTTTGGTCTTTTGGGAGAGAACTACATTTCCCACAATACACTGGCATGCTATGCAGAATGCATTGATAAGGATTTTTTATAAACCTATATTTTATTCATAACAGAACACAGAATGCATATAAAATGTTGAAACATTTTGCAATTTGCATGGCTTCATGCAGTCCAGATCTTTCACCCATTGAGGACATTTGGCACATCATAAAGTGAAACATACGACACAGAAGAACGAGGACAATAGAGCAACTAGAATCCTGTATCAGATAAGAATGGGTCAACGCTCCCCTCCCAAAACCCGAGCAACTGATCTCCTCAGTCCCCAGACATTTACAGACTGTTGTTAGAAGAGGGGACGCCATACAGCAGTAAACATGGCCATGTCCTAACTTTTTAAAGATGTGCTGCTGCCATGACATTCAAAATTACCTTATGTTTTCCTTAAAATGATACATTTTCTTGGTTTCAACATTTGATATGTTTTCTGTCTTGGTTTTTTTTAATATGGGGTTTTTAGGATTTCCATATTATTGCATTTTGTTTTTATTTACCATTTGCACAATGCCCCAACTTTTTTGGGATTGGGGTTGTATTTGTCAGTAATTCTGTGCACAAAAACAGAAGTAAATGTATAAAATTACATGAATGACATTCTTCTTGATGTAAACACATGCGGTAAGTGTGTAAGAGAGTAAAAAAGACAAATAGAATATGCATTGTTTGTTATTGAATAATTTTACTCTGTATCCAGCTGCATACTAAATGGATAAGGAAGTGTTTCCACCTGGCACTAACCTTATTTTACTTATTTTTACACAGTACTAAGCTGTAAGAATGTCTCTGCATAATAACTCTGCAAGCCAATAAAACACACACTGTTCTTACTATTTCTAGTGGTTAAAATATATATTTGTTATTTATTTCTTTTTTATGACTTCACTGTAAAATGTAATATTGAATTTAATAGACAATACTGAGTGGATACAACTTCATTTTTATAAACTTGTTAATAATACTCATCTTAAGTAAGTCATGTGTACATTGAGATGTAAAAGCTTAAGTAAATTAATGTCCTTTAGCTGAATTAACTTAATAATGTTAAGTATGTAAAAACTGTGACAGTGCGGGGCGGAATATATGTCCACAAGACTTTACACAAGACAACAAATTAGACTGGGTTTTTTTCATACGCTGTACTCCTACTCTTGGTTTGGTAGCTGATTTAGTATAATATTCATAAAAATTAAAAAAGAAACAAACAAAAAAAACATTTAAAGTAATAATAAAGTAAACTAAAAATAAATTAAATAATATTGTTTCAATGAATACTTACACTATTCTCATCCATCCTTTCAACAGTGAACTTATAAATAGTTTTAATTTTGCGCAAGGATAATGCAATAAGAATGAGGAAGGGACTGCACATGACGTGGGTGCTGTCCAGTCACAACCTGTTTTCTGTTTTGTGAAACGTCACTGTGTTTCCTGAAATGTTGTCTTTTCTGAAATGTCGTCGTGTTTTTTCATTTTACCTCACTTGTAGTACCTGATTAAGTCACTCATACCTTAAGTCTGCAATACACGTTTTAAACACTTCAGCATTGGTTTCAAATAAATGTCTGGAGGTGCCTCATGTCATTTAATGTCAGAATGGTAAAACCTGTGCGGTTAGGAAGAGCTTAACCGTTTTGGAACTAGGTTTTGCATTTCTAAAATAAATGTCAGCTAAAATAACTTAACGTGTGTTGTTAAACCTTTGTTTTAACGGTCAGTGTGGTTAGTGTGAATATTGGTAAATGAAGTAGTAATATAGCTGGTACAGTAGGCTATGAAAAATTTGAATTAAATCATTTGCTTAAGTTAGGTCAACTGAGTTTCATCCTGGACATTGAGAATGAAAGTTTACACAAAGCATTTTCTTTCATTTACATATAATGGATAGCTTTAAGTTCTTTTAACTGCATTATGTAGTTACAGCATACTTAGATTTATTAAGTTATTTTAAGTTCCCTTTCGATATTTCACTCGTACTGCGCCGTAAGACGCTATGGGAAAAGTTCTCTTTTTACTCTTCGTCTGAAGCCTTTTTTTCAATCACGCAGTGCAACTGCACGCTGATTGGTTCATAAAAGTTAACCAGCACGAACCAATTGCTTGACGGTGGAGTTTAAGCGGCCAATGGCCGCGCCGCTTTTCCGGGTGCCGGCATTTGCATGGAGTGGCTCCAACCGGCTCTATAAATGCGGCCATTTCGCCGTCAAGTTCAGATTTTTCTTCTCTTCAGCCTTGGATATTTCCTCGCTGAGCTCTTCTGTTCTGAACGCCTTCGCCGTTGATCGAGCAACGCAGCTGGAAACCGGCAATTATTCGCCGTTCCCCTGCCGCTTCCGGCGAATTCTAAAAGAGCTTTCTAAAAGAGCTTTCTAGAGAGCATTAAAACAAAGACATTTTTCAATGCCACGGCGTCGTTGCACTTCATGCTCTGAGCCTCTGCGCTCTGAGGACGGCCATGCTGAGTGTGCGCTCTGTCTGGGCGAGTCCCACGCAGACACCGCTCTCATCTCTGCTGATTGCCCGCACTGCGAGGCACTCAGCATTTCTACGTTGCGCTCGTGGCTAGCGCTCTTCTCAGAGCGCGACCCCACCCCTCCATCCCTCCCGTCTGTCTCCTCCCAGGGCCCTGTGAGGAAGAAGCGGCGGGGTAGAGTGGCTGCGCGTTTGGAGGTGGACGAGCTCTTGCCGGCTCCGTGCCCGCGAGCCTCGCCCTCTCCTCCCAAGGACTCCGTCTTCTTCACCCAGCCCGACCAGCATCCCTCTGCGGCTGCGAGCGACCTGGTTTCGTTTGGCGGCGGCGACGAAGAAGAAGACGACGACAGCATCTCGCTGGCTGCCTCCAACGCGGCTGAGTTTACGGGCTCCGAGTCGGACCCCGCCCCTCGGCCGCCGTCTTCCACTCGCAGCGCCAGAGTCAAGACTGATGAAGAGCTCATCCGGGTCCTGACGAGAGCTGTCTCCGAGCTGGGGCTCGAGTGGTCTTCCCCCGAGGAGCCCTCACGAAGCCGGCTGGACGAGTGGTTCCTCCCGGGGCACCGGCAGACCCCTTGCCAGCGCTCAGCCCCATTCTTCCCCGAACTCCACGACGAGCTCACTAAGGCATGGCGTGCCCCTTATTCGTCACGGTTTCGCTCTTCCTCCTCCACCACGCTCTCCTCCGTGGACAGCGGCGAGGGGGGCCACATGCACCTGCCTCCTCTAGATGAGTCCGTGGCCGCGCATCTCTGCCCACCATCGGCCATTGGCTGGAAGGCAAAGGCAAACCATCCCTCCAAGCCCTGCAGAGTCACTTCA
>JAVGVS010001999.1:0-13599 GCA_032718565.1 Distichodus sexfasciatus
TAGTTTTTAGTGTTTTGAAACAGTGGAAGGTCTATACTGTACTGTTGTGAATAAATTTGGCTGAAAAACTTACCCTTTCCATCCTAAAAACGTGACTTTCTTGAGGTGAGGAATTCAATTCCAGCAGAATGTTAAAAGTTTCTGTTTTGACCGCTCTACTTCAATATTTACGGTAAATCCACTGGTTGACTAGCGTGAAGATATTTCTCCGGAATCCATCTTCGTCTCCCGAGTTCAGTTAACCTAACGCAGGTAGGCTATCCGTGTGGCTGTGAATGCAGCGTAGGCTACCGTAAATGCAAACGTAGCCGCGACCGCACCAAGCGTCTGTGAGTGCTACGGCGATAGTCAACTTCAAAGGCAGATTTCTCCGTTTCTCACTTGGCGTGACAGGAGAAACCCGACTCCTTTGAATGTTGATATCTCAGTCATATGTCGTCCCATTCATTCCATATAGGTATCGTTTTGAAGCTTGATTTATGCCCTTTCATGAAAACATAATAACTTTGCAACTTTGACTGGTTTTGCCGTGGAGGGTCACAAATACTTTTCGAATTAGAATTTTCGTGTATCTGTACTTGACTATTTATTCTTGTGCCAACTTTTAACTTTTACTACGTTTATTTGTAGCACGAATATCTGTACTTTCTACTCTGTACATTTTCAAATCAGGCTCGTTACTCTTGTGTGGTTTAATTTAAATGCTATTTTGCTTAAAAACGTAGTAAACATACTAAAAAGACAATCCCATTGGTGTATTCATCTTTGCACATGACTAGAGTTGGGTACCTTTCACATCTGAATCGATATCGGTACTGACGTTCGGTACCGATACTCAACGGTACTTCATTTCTATACCTTGCTCCGAATCTTTAATACCTGGTCAACATAAAAAATACAGTAATAATAAATAAGACCCAAACTAATTTGGAGTTCAGTCAGCTTTGCCCTAAAATGATGGTTTTGCTCTTCGTAAGGGTACTTTATACTTTAATACTTCAAGTAAGTCTGTACTTTTCGCTTTAACTCGAGTAAAAAGTCCAGTCAATACTTCAACTTCTTAAACACGTGTAACTTCTACTTGCGTGAAGAATGTGTGTACTTGACATCTCTGTTTATATGGACCAAGCCAACATTATCTAACAAAAGCGTCTTTATACACGATTAATCCAGTAATGCATTCATTTATTTCATACATTGTTTATTCATGATTACAAATAAATGTTCTTCTGAGAGCACTGATGCAGGATCTGGATCCTTAATAGATTAATAGTGGAAGACGTTGGCACTTAAGACTAAACCCTATTCCAGGGCTATTAGGATCGATCCTGATGTGGTCCCAGTGTCTTGATTCTGCTCCAGGCCCTCAGAGCTTCACCGCTGACATTAATATCCACATCTCCTTAGACAAGAAAAACATCTTCATTACCTTAAGCACATTCTTCTCCAGCGGGGTGAGAAGGACTTGCACCTGAGACTGGATTTTTCGGTTCTTATGGGATCACACAGATTAATTTGATGTTAATAAAACCGTTTTCCAGTGACTGCCATAAACACCTTCACCTGTGATGCCAATTTGCCTGAGTGAAGTGTTTCTTACTTTAGTAAACGGGTAGAAAGATTGTAGTCAGACCACAAGTTTTTAAGACCAATAAACGATAACTGGAGGTTTTAAAAAAACTAATATCTAATATGTTCTCAGAAATATTCACCATTTCTCTGAACAGTTGTGACGTTATTTGAGCCCTCACTGAGATAACATCACATAAATCATGTGAGAGCAGCTCCTCGCTGTCTCATTTGCTAAGCGCTCTTGAGTCGTCTTTGTACGCGACACGTACCAAAAAGAGTCTTGAGTCTTGAGATGTCTTTCGTCGTCTTTTCTTTACTACAATTCAAAGTTTTACAGGCAAGAAATGAATCCCTAAGACTACAAAGCTACTTTACGTGGCGTTACGTGACGGTCAAAAACTGTAGCGCTCCGGAGCTCTTAGCTCCATCACATTCAATGTGAAACTAAACTTTTACGTTCTTACATCCTATATATACCTCAGATTATGACATGTAAGGCACATATTACTTCTGCTGTTACATAGTAGTACATTTATACGTGGAAAGTTATGGAAGATTCCAGAAACATTTCTGTACTTTCTACTGTAAACAACTACAAAACAATAAATCTAAATATTCACACATTCATACACTCAAAATGGCTCTAACAAAGCAGTTTAGAAGAGTGCCTGCTCTAGTGGACAAATGTCACACTGAAAACTAGACATGGTTAAATAATCTAGTTTTCAGTTATAAATACAGATACCACGTTATAGCCAGTTAGCTCATATCGAGGGATAATGTCGGCTCCCGGATTTATTGTTCTGCCTCTAGAAGAGACGATCCAGGATTTGGAGCTGCTGCTTCTGAGCCTGAGCCTTTATGGTCTTAAGTTTACCCAGAACACTTTTCTTTGTGTATCTTTGTGCTACACTGAGTCAAAGACAGGAAATCTTCACAGAGTTGTACTTAGGCTTTAAGAGTGCGCACTCATATAGGACCAGCGCTGACTGGCCCGTGTTGTGTTTGTCTTTTTCTCTGCAGTACTGGTATGAGGGGAATGAGATGGGGGACCTGCCTGTTGACTTTTCCATCGTCTGGGACGGAGACTTTCCCATCGACAAACCTTCCACCATGCGAGGTAAAGTACCACAGTTTCTTACCCTACACATCGCTGTTTTTCTTAAAGGGGAACTCCAGCATGTTTGAACCTATTCTACTGTTGGAGGTCTTTGAGTACTGTCAGTTGACCAAAAATGGAACAAATTGGTGCTCCCTTGCTGGAGATATTGCAGTAGCAGCGAGCCTGGTCTGGCCAGATACTGCCACATTCGTGAAATCCGAAAGAGACAGTTGTCGAACTCGTCTTCTGTAAATGGAGATGGAAACAAGTTTGACAGTCGACTCTTTTGGACTTTCATGAACGCGGCGGAAATCAACAGAGGTATGTTACAGCTTGCTTAAAAATGTGGCTCATACAGTTTCTTTACCACTACTGTGTTAAACAGCCATAGTGTTATGCTCCCGGATGTGTTACACGGGGATAAGAGAGATATGTACAGCCTCATTAGCGGCACAAAAACGGCATTAACTTTGACGTTAGAAATCCGTCCTGACCACTTTGCTTGCTAGCTCCCTGGCCAGGCTCGTGATATCTCCGCCAAGATAGCACCAATTTGTTTCATTTTTTGACAACTGACAGTACTCAAAGAACAGTAGAATATAGGTTCGAACGTGTCAGAGTTCCCCTTTAAATTTCTTTCTAATTCCTAAGAAAGCTACGACATTTCAATAATTTGGGGCGGTACGGTGGCACAATAATTGTTCGATCCCGGAGTCGGCCGTAGGGCCTTTCTGTGTGGAGTTTGCTTCTCTCCCCGTGTTGGTGTGGGTTTCCTCCGGGTGCTCTCAGTGTTTTCTCCCACAGTTCAAAAGCAAGACCCCTGTAAGGTGTGAATGTGAGTGTGATTGTGTGAGTGTATGTGCCCTGCGGTGTGCCTGGGCATGCCCAGGGTTGGTCCCCGCCTTGGACCCGTAGTTCTCAGGATAGACTCCGGTCCCCCCCACGACCCCAGTTGGAATAACACAGTTCGGAGAATGAATGAATGAATGAATGAATGAAGAAGCTAATTGCACAAACATGCATGAGGTAAAATTGGCAGAAGAGTACTTTTCAGCAGTTGTAGATTCTGTTCTTACCTGAGAAGAACGGTTGGGGAACGTGACTCAACGATCATGTGACAATAAAGTATGACATCATGTAGATACGAGTGTTTCCTCTCCTGGAGAGACACAGCTCAGTGTTTTCCATCTAATTACTTAATGACCTTTCGTAAGGGCCACTCCTCCTTAAGATGCTAATATGGCTGTAATCAATGGCAGTTAATGAGGACATTTAGTGCACGTGTTTGCCTTCTCTTAATTGATGTTTGCATTAGTGTTCCTGGGAGGAGCGATCCTTTAACATGAATTATTAAACCCTGGATAAGTTAAATGGTCTGTGAGTTGGGAGAAATATTGACTCTACGTACATTTTACCATACTTGGTTAAAGATGCTTATTGAGAAATAAGTCTTAAAAAAAATATCTCCGCTTCAGCCTTCATTTTGCAATGAGGAGAGAAGAAGGTCTTAAGCCCCCTAGTGGCAGGATGGTGGGATGAAACCAGCGATGGTTAATGCTAACAGGGCCCAAGACAAAGCGCTCAACTCTTTCCTCACTATGTTCATCGTTTATTCAGGTCCTCAGTCCGCCCCAGTGGAGAGATGTGTGTGTATGTGTGCGAGAGTGGACATGAATGCATTTTTAATCCATATATGGTTTCTCCATTTATATTCAGTCACATACAGTGAGTCAGGCCTCATCCGGTCCGGCATATTTTATTGATAGCTTGGTGCTCGATGTCTATTTTTATGTTTTATGTCTTATGTCTTTATTTTTCCCCCTCTCTGAGGACGGCTCAGATTCTGCCGCTCGCTGGACTGTTGCCAGATCATGCTTTGGAGTACGTCGGGAAAATTAGGACAGACAGATTTCTGGGTTGCTTTTGATCTTTTGTGTAGAAGTGAAGGAGAGAGATGGAATTGTCCATCATCTCGAACACCGAGTTCCCCGCTGAGAGAGAGAGAGAAATTAGAAAGAGGAGCTGAGGAAGTGAGTGAGAGACACAGTAAGAGTGTGCTGGACAGGATGAAAAGAGGAGAAGAGAAGTGTGGAAATGTCGTGCCCACGCTCTTCAGGGCTGATGCTGATGGGGGAGTCGTGTGTCCAGCGGACTTCTTAACACCAGCCTCAGCTGATCAGTAACGGCCCATTGCACCTCTCGCGCCTACCTCAGCGTGCCAGCTTAGCTGGATTACTCAGAGGACCAGGTTGTGGAAGTGTGTGGATGTGTGTGTGTGTGTGTGTGTGGTGGGTGGGTGGGGGCAGAGATCCAAGCTCTGAGTAGAGTAAATGCAGGCGTGGGATTTTGCCTTCACTACTTTCACCCTTACAGTTCAATTATCGACCTGCTCCACCATTCTTGCTGGCCTGCTGCATATAACTGTGTATGTATGTGTGTGTGTGTGTGTGTGTTTTCACGCCACAGCTCTCCTGTATAAGTGTGAAGCTCAGAGGGACAGCTGTGGTCTGTGTCTGAAGGCTGACAGCATGTTTGAATGTGGCTGGTGTCTGTCTGATAAGAGATGTCTGCTGAAGCAACACTGCCCCACTCCCGAACACAACTGGATGCACCAGGGCCGTCGCAACGTGCGCTGCAGCCACCCGCGCATCACAAGGGTAACACACACAAACACATACACATTGTGCAATCATACATGTGCCCATTAAATCTGTAAAAGTCTTCTAGAGACTGGATACTCAAAAATGGAACAAGAGGTTGTGGGTTCAGGTCCTCTTGTGCTAGAATTAAGGTTTTTGCGCTGCAACGTTTTGCCTCTGTGCTGATTCCAGCAGATAACCGCGCATTTGTGTGTCTGCAGATCCAACCTTTAACCGGTCCTAAGGAAGGGGGCACACGGGTGACGATCGAGGGGGAGAATTTGGGCCTGCAGGTCAAAGAGATCACTTACGTGCGTGTGGCGGGTGTGAGGTGTTACCCGGTGGCCCAGGAATACATCAGTGCTGAGAGGTGAGACACCCCGCAGCATTATGTCTGTTTTACTTCCTGTTTTTACAGCAGTGTCCACACCGATTATATTTTTGACCACCAGCGCTTTCAGACTAAGTAGGTAGGTTTGCTTCCAGCCAGTACTCGGACGGGAGACCAAAATATTCACGCTGCTGCTGTTAGAGGTGGTGACTCTGTAAAGCGTTGTGGGTGTCTAGAAAAGTGCTAGTGAAATGTCGCTTATTCATTCAATGAATGAGAGAGAAACATGACGTCTAATCTTGCTAATCTTGCATCTGTATGTCCATTGTGTGTTAGGATCGTGTGCGACATGGACGAGTCTCTCGTGGCAAGTCCCCCCGGCGGTCCGGTGGACCTGTGCATCGGAGACTGTAGTGCTGAGTACCGGACGCAGTCCACCCAGACGTATTCTTTCGTGGTACGCAACTTTCTTCCTTCGGTTACAGAGCCCCGGGGAAAGGCCTCGACTTCACGTCGTTTGAGATGATTTCATCATTTGTACGTGTCGGTGTTTTGCTCCCCGTCTGTGATAATGTTTTGTTAGGCGTGCCAGGGATAAATGCCACAGTTAGCCAACAGGAATCTGCCCCCCCAGGGTTGTAAGCCAATCAAATTGCACACACAAAGCCAAGAGAATCGATATAGTTTCCCCCACTTCTTTAATCTGTTAGCCAATCAGGTCCCCCATAGAGCCCATGTGATTGCACAGAGTAGAAAAGGAAGACGCCACACTGCAGAAACACACACACACACACACACACACACACACGCTTCTCCCCTGCTGAGGTTAAAGTGCTGCCCTGAATGATTGAGCTATTATTCTATTACATCAAGGCCTGGAACAGGACAGGAAAACACACGCACACAATTACTCAAATGCACATCTAACCGTGAACAAATTCACATCACTCACATGCTGAAATGTACACATGCGTATTCATGCACACCCAGACGCTCACGGGAGATGCTTCTCGTCGGTCCTCTCGGGGGCTTTAATGAACAACAGGCAGGCAGTATTACACTGTGTGTTTGTCAGGATGTCTGCGTGTTTGTCCTCGTCTGGGTGTTTGTGTGTCAGAATGCTGAAGTTTGTGTGTTAGTGATGCAGCTGGTCAGGAACTAGACTCTTGCGTCTCTTCTCCCGCCAGACCCCGAGCTTCAGTCGGGTGCGGCCGGAAAAGGGGCCCGTATCAGGAGGGACCAGACTCACCATCTCCGGCAGACATCTGGACGCCGGCAGTGCCGTCACTGTGTTCATGGCCCAGGAGGAGTGTCTGTTCGTCAAGTGAGTGGATCGTATCTGTATCTGATCGGATCTGTATAGCTAGAGTGGAAGTGTTCGTCCAGCGCAAAACGGCTCGCCGCGTTATCTACAGCTAGGGTGGATGTGTTCACGCAGAGTTAATAGGTCCCCTGCTGTCGTTCTGCGTTCGTCCAGAGTGAAACGGCCCACTTCTCCACCTGTAGTTCCAGTAGATATGTTCATCCGGAAGAAAAGGCTCAATGCTGTAGCTGTAACTACAGTAAATATAGTCATCAAGAGCAGATCAGTTCTCTGCTCAACCAGTAGCCGTTCATTTGAATCTATTTGAGTCAAACGCTCCACCGTTAGCTAGAGGGAATTGATTCACTGTTCCGTCTTTAACTAGACTTGATGTGATCGTCCACAACAGATCAGTTCACCACCCTATCCATAACTAGAGCCTTCATCCGTAGCAAAACAGTCTAGTGCTCTGTCTATAGTTAAAGTGTGTGTGTTCATCCAGAACCAATCAGTTGACTCCTCTATCTAGATAGTAGAGTCGTTCATCCGAATCGAATCAGTTCAGTGCTCTTGCTGTGCTAGGCTGGATGAGATCAGTAAGAATGAGGCTCTTTACTGCTCTACAGCAGTTACTGTCTACACCAGCTCGCTCAAAATGAATCAGAGTAGAGTAGAAGTGAGTAAAACAGTTCACTGCTCTTTAAAAACTAGAGTCGATGTGTTCATTCTGAAATCATTTCTAATAATAAAACCTAGACCCGCGACCTCGGTTGGGATTAAGCGCTTTGGATAATGAACGGATGAAACCTATGTTTTCATCCATAGTGAATCAGTTTGCTGCTCTACTAATAGCTAGAGGTGTGAACCTTCACAGGTCTCACGATTCGATTCAGTTCCGATTATTAGGTCAATGATTAGATTCAAAGTGAGTGATTATTTGTCATTGTGAACACACCACAGCACACCACACAGAGCACCACAACCAAATGTCACCTCTGCGTTTAACCCATCCGTGAAGGAGCAGTGGGCAGCTAACAAGCGCCCGGGGAGCAGTGCTTGGGGACGGTACCTTGCTCATGAGTACCTCAGTGGTAACTTTACCAGCCATGGATTCGAACCGGCGACCTTCTGATCACAGGGCGAGCACCCTACCGCTATGCAAAATCTCGATGCATCACGATGCATGCCATCAGTTTTTCTACATTACTTCACATTGCATGCAGATTTGGCAGCCATAGTTGCTCCCGGGATGTTCTTTTAACTTGAATTTTTATTCTATACCCAGAAAATCACCAGTTCGTCCAGATCGAATCAGTTCAGGACACATAAGTAGTGCACTTCTCTGTGAGTCAGTGTGGTCACTGAGGATAAAACAAATGGCTACCACTAACCAGAGTAGGTTTATTCATCCAGAGCGGATCAGTTTGACCTCTCTACGTATAGCTAGAGCAGATTTGTTCAGCAGTTGTAAAACAGTTCACTTGCTGTATCTATAGCTACAGTGGATGTGTTCACCCAAATGGAACGGTTCACTGCTCTATTCATTGCTGGAGTGGATGTGTTCGTCCAGAGCAGTGCACTTGACTACTTAGTGTACAGTTAAATGGATATGTTCACTGCTGTGTCTCTACCATCTGGAGTGGATGGTTTTACCACACTGTGTCCAGTCAGCAGACTCCGCTCCGCGTCTCTCTCTCTCTGCCCTGCCCTATGCTCCCCGTGTTTAATAGAGCTCACAGCCATGCGTTATGAGACAAAGACGCGGATGAGAAAATAAAGCATCACCAAGTTTTAAGTCGATGCTGTCATATGAGGAGTCCGAGGCGATATGAGATGCTCAGCCTGGCCTTCACCCAGGGCAGTCCTCCACGGCTGGATGTAATCACTCTCAGCCCTGCATGAATGGATTTCTCCCGCTGTGGTGCAGGACTTCAGCCAAGGAAAATGACTTTTCATCAGCAGGAGGACTGCAATGACAGGCCAGATGAAAAACCCAGGACAAATGTTAAGTGGAACACAAGATAAAGATCATTTGTGGAAAATCGCACACAACCCGCAGAGACGATTTGACAAGGTTTTTTAAATGCAGCAGAGTGATGCAGCTTGTGTCGAGGGTCGAGCGGCAATTCCGTCCCGCAGTTCTAACTCACCTGCCCCACTTTATGGAGCAGGAATCTGCGATTGCTCTTCGTAAGATGTTACGTAAACTCCCTGTGTTCCCCTCATGCAGGAGGACGATGCGTGAGATTGTGTGCGTGACTCCGACCTCCGGGTCTGGAGCAGGACACGCATCCATCAAGGTGATGATAGACAAGGCGGAGATCGTCAGCGATGTGCGCTATCTCTACACTGAAGATCCCACCATCACCAGCATCGAACCCAGCTGGAGCATCATCAAGTGAGGAGACACACATGCAAACATAATACATGTGAAATGTCCGGGTTGTCTGATCATAATCATAAATCTAAGCTAGTCATCTAATTCTAGTTAATCCTAAACCCAGTCTTAAATGTGATCAGCATAAAATCTTTACCCTGAATTCTAATCATCAAATCCTAAACTAAGCAAAATTTAAACTTAACCTTTAATCTCATCATGGCCTGATCTAACACAGAACCCACATTTAAGATTAAAACTCGTACTAAAGCTGCTTCAGCACGTACACAGTGTCCTTACTGGACGAGTATAAACCTCTCTTCTCTCTCGTACTCACACATACACGGGTTGTTAAATGCAACGAGCGCATGATTAACAGTTGTTATTTTTGTCTTTACAGTGGTAGTACATCACTGACTGTCACAGGAACTCAACTCCTCACCATCCAGGAACCCAAAGTCAGGGCCAAATATGGTGGCGTGGAGACCACCAACGTAAGCAGTCCACCTCCGACAGTTCCTGCCATGAGTAAATCTAAGAAAACCAGATACTTTCCACCAGAGAAGATGAACCTTCTGGAAACTCCATCAAAATGTTTGCTAAATCTGCTTTGCACTTATTAGTGGTTTACAGATCGTACAGCTCCGAATCGGCTTCAAAATTCAGCAAGAAAAGGCTGACGTTGTAGAAGACAGCAACCGTATTCTAATTAAAGCAGGAGGTTAATTGAAGCAGGAGAACTGTATTTAATGATCTTGATTGTTCCTCTTCAGGTGTGTTCTGTAGTGAACGACTCCACCATGACCTGCCTAGCGCCTCCTATAGTCTACACAAAGCGCCAGCCACCTGAGACCGGCCTTCATCCAGATGAGTTTGGCTTTTTCCTGGACAACGTGTCCTCCCTCCTCAACCTCCTCAACAGCACGCCCTTCACATACTACCCCAACCCCACCTTTGACCCGCTCGGGAATTTTGGAATCCTGGAGGTTAAGCCTGGCTCTCCCATCATCCTCAAGGTCGGTGTTGCTTTCTCTTTTTCTTTCCTTGATTTATTATCATTTGGAAAATAAAAACAAAAAAAGGTGTGGATTGTATTTAAAAGAATACTTTGGAAAGGAATTCTGGTATCATGCAGTATGTTACGCAGCTTAGTTAGTTTTTGTTGGTTTGTTTAACCACATATACAAACAGACATAAACACAAATTGACACTGGACTTTTTCAGATTCATTTCAGATCATTTTATTTTCACAAATAGTAAAAATTAAATATATTATACTTTTGATACGTAAGAGTCCAATATATGAAACACAGTGACAAGATACATAACATACATAGTTTAAAGGTCCATCTTCCTTTTTCTTTTATAGTCCTGTTTTTTTTTTGATGGCAATCTTGATTTATCGGTTCGGCCTCTAAGCCCATGTCCACACGTACATGGGTATTTTTGAAAACGGAGATTTTCCGGTTTTTTTTTTTTTTTTAAACCGCGTCCACACGAGCACGTTTTCAAAAATATCTCCGTCCACCCGCAATCGCAAAAAAAACGCTGTCAAAAGCATGTCTTGCATTGTAGATGAAAACCTAATGTAGACACGGCGCATGCTGTGACGTTATATGAGCTGCGCGCAGTGTGACACGTTTTTCAAAATCTTCGTTTTTCTTGTCCACACCTAAATGCAGAAACAGTGTTTTCAAAACCACTTTGGCGATTTTTCAGAAATACACGTGTATGTGTGGACATGGCCAAAACGCCAGCTGTGTAATCGTTTGATTAAGCTTCACAAACTTATTTTTAAGTTATTTAAGGTTCTGTTGTTCTCTTTGTTATTTTTATTATTTTATTTGTAAAATTTTGCCTTAATTGCATGGTCAAAGAGCGGATCAGGATACATTTCACTGCATGTTGTACCTGTATAATTTGCATGTGACAAATGAAGAACCTTGAATCTTGAACAAATATTCCTTTAACTCCATCAGTCTGTATTGAATTTATGCCTTACTCTTGACCTCAGGGGAAGAACCTAATTCCTCCCGCCCCTGGCAACGCCCGGCTGAACTACTCGGTGATGATTGGAGAAACCCCCTGTCTGTTAACCGTCTCGGAGACCCAGCTGCTGTGCGACTCTCCCGACCTGACCGGAGAGCAGCGAGTCATGGTGAGTCACTTTCCCGACTCTTTACGCGCTGATCATCACTTCCCGTTCACCACAAAAGCTGCAAGCGACTCCCGGCCAGCGGTCAAAAAAAAAAACAACCTGCTTGCCTTTTAGAATTCACTTGCCACGCTATGGCACTTTGGAAATTTATGATCATGCGTTTATTTTACTGTGCATTCACTAATAAATGTGGTAGAAAATTAATGGGTGGCTGTGAGCAGGCAGAACTGCTGAATGTTTGGGTTTGCACGAGCGAGGGCCACCATACATCTCACTTAATCAATCCCGTAACAAGCCCGACCGGCCGGCCAGTTTTTTTTTTACTTTTTTACTCTAATGCTAATCTGCAAAACATAAAAGGTTGACTGGGAGAGACTCATCGTACATTAAGTACTTATTATGATTAGAGAGCCGTGCTGATACAAGCACTTTCACTCGTAATCTCAGACTATCGGCTGCCAGAGCCATGGCCATGGACCATGAAATTCCCCCCTAACCATACAGCCTACAGCCTGGGCCTTTTCAAGACACGTTAATCTTTTAGAGAGTCAGGTGAAATAATGTTATTTAATTATTACTTGTATATAGTTATTAGAAGAAAAATGAAATAACTAACAACTTATAAAGACAAAGAGACCAATGGCAGGTTGAAAATCTCAAAATTGTGAATTCTGCTTAATTTCGGTCTAATATTTCATATATGTGACTCTGCACGGCAAAACCAGTCGCTTGTCGCAAGTTTTCAAAATTGAGTTATTATGTTTTCATGAAAGGACATCAATCAACCTTCAAAACGATACCTATATGGAATGAATCGGATGAGATATCAACATTCAAAGGAGTCGGGTTTCTCCTGTCACGCCAAGTGAGAAACGGAGAAATCTGCCTTTGAAGTTGACTATCGCCGTAGCACTCACAGACGCTTGGCGTATGCCACGCGCTTGTATTTACGCTAGCCTACGCTGCATTCACAGCCACACGGATAGCCTACCTGCGTTAGGTTAACTGAACTCGGGAGACGGCGATGGATTCCGGAGAAATATCTTCACGCTAGTCAACCAGTGGATTTGCATCAGTCAGAATATTGAAGTAGAGCGTCAAACAGAAACTTTGCTGGAATTGAATTCCTCACCTCAAGAAAGTCACGTTTTTAGGATGGAAAGGGTAAGTTTTTCAGCCAAATTTATTCACAACAGTACAGTATAGACCTTCCACTGTTTCAAAACACTAAAAACTAGAAATCCAAAATTTTACCCCACGCAATATAAACCCCACTCAGAAACCTTCGCTGCGACAAGCGAGTGGTTTCACCGTGCAGAGTCACATATTAATGCAGAGTAACAGTGTTTGTCATTGTGATGTGTAGATCATTCTAAAACACGCCTCTCCTTTGATAACACATTCAAATCAGTTTCTTTTCATTTCATTGTAAAGTGAAAGGCAAGGCACTGCCGCATCGTCCCGTCACTGTTTCCAGAATGTAAATATTTGCCCGAGCTCCGTCAGGTATCCCAGTAATTAGTGTCACAGCCACTCAGCGTCATTACAACAGATCAATTCTGCCCACCCCTCTTTCTTCCCCAACACCTACCCCCACGCCCCACTGTATCTCTGCGCCCGGCTGCTGTCTGGCCTGCTTTTTCAGCACAACACTCAAACTCGATTGGCCGTGATCGATGGGCGAGGGCGAGGAGAGCAGTCCGGAGCTGTGTGCAGATCAAAGAGGAGATTAGGATCCAACGAGCGATCGGAGGCGAAGGGAGGAGATGCTGCTGACTCCAGGCCAGCTGGAGAGAAAGAAAGAGGGAGAGAGGGAGAGAGAGACGGGGAGAGAGAGGGGGTATAGAGGGCATTTTGTGGGGGAAGAAGGAATGGGGGGAGGTGAATACAAGGAAGAATGAGGAACTGTGAAAGAGAAGAAAGGAGGAGTGCGGGGCGAAGGTGTGAGGGAGAGAGGGAAGGGAGGGTATGGGGCACTATTTTGGGGGGTAAAATAAAGGAAATGAAGGAAGGGAAATACAAGAGAGAAGATGGAACTGTGACGGAGAAGAAAGGAGGAGTGTGAGTACCGAGAGAGAGAGAGAGAGAGAGAGAGAGGGAGGGAGGGAGGGAGGGAG